>JAVJIX010000059.1:4787500-5050000 GCA_036785185.1 Paratrypauchen microcephalus
TCGGTCCATCACCGCAACTGTTTTGTCATACTGTACACCGTGACCGAAATCCGAATGATTACCCCCCTGGCCCCTCCCCCTAAAACAAACTCTGTACTGTGCTCGCAGCGTTGCCTAGCGCGAGAGGTCAGAGTCAGACTGTCATACCTGAACCATTTCGCGCTACTCTGTCTTCACGTAACTGTCTTCACTGTCTTCTGTCTTCATGAGCCAGCACCAGCCCCCACCCCCCGCACAAGGATCCGTGCGGCTCCTTGCTCCGCGCCTCCGCGTGCCCATGCTCCGCACCATTTTTTTTTCTTCGCGCCACCCCCCCTACTTCCCCCGCGATGGTGCTAGGGGCAATTGCCCAGGTGGCCCCCATCAAAGAACGACCCTGTGCACGTAGAACACGATCTGGGTCGGATTCGATAAAACTGACATTATAATCGATAAATCTTGGTTTTGGGGTGCGCTGCGAGGCGGAGGGAGCCCGACCAACATTCCAGCGGATGCCCGATCGTCTTTGTGTTGCAAGCAGGGACCGTGGACTCTCGGAGCGATTATCTATGTATTATTATCAATAAATACCCCAATATGACTGCGCTGGTGATGATTTGAAATGATCCTTGATTGAAGCGCCATTGTTCGGGCCCGAAACACGAACATGAACTGCGCTCGGGCTTTGCTTCGCTCACGTCTTTTTTCTTTTTTCCTGTAGAGATATGCGACTGGTGACTGATTCACAGGACTCTCTATACTTATTGTCCTACTGGCGAATCAGACGTCGTGGAGTTTTGGATTAAACAAGAAAACGTGATAGGCAGGTTGAAATTACATCAAATACAGTTGACCAATTGGGTGGGCACTAGAACATTTTTTTTTTTTTTTTTTTTTTTTAGTTTAGTCTTTATTTGAAAAGGGACAATGCACAGAGACATTAAGCTCAAAAAACAAAGATGATCTGCACCAGATTATAGCTACATAGCTAGTTTCCATCTGCAGTCCCCATTACATTAAAAATTACAGTAAAAATCTCAATCAACAATAAGAAACATTCACACGGACACATTCTCACACCACACAGGAACACAGATAAAAACACTCACATAGTCACACACATACATTCAATACAAAATATCATACAAGGCACACATTTTAAAATAATTACAAGTATTTACAAAATCTTCATCTTTTAAAATTCACACTCATATCAGTCTTTACATAGCCTATTGTATATCAAGTAACAATAGAGATGCTGTTATATAAAAATTAGTGTTGACAGGCTTGATTGTTCTCCAGCCACTTTTTAAGCTCCGTTGAAAAAGTTGTATAGCTTGCCTGACATTTTAATTCATTTGGAAGGTTGTTCCAGTCTTTAATGGCGTTATAGGAGAAGGCTGTTTGTGCAAATGATGTTTTACGCTTTGGGATGGCACACTGCCCCCTGGTGGAGGCGCGTGTGGTTCTGGTTGTGACAGTAGAGGTGTAATGAACAAAGTGCTTCATTTTGGGTGGGCATTGCCCACCCCTGCCCACTTAATAATAATAATAATAATTCATTGGATTTATATAGCGCCTTTCATGACACTCAAAGCGCTTTACAGGTCATTGTTCATTCACTCCAGACTTGGTGGTGATAAGCTACTTTCTGTAGCCACAGCTGCCCTGGGGCAGACTGACGGAAGCGGGGCTGCCAATCTGCGCCATCGGCCCCTCCGACCACCTCCAACACTCATGCACGCGCCACTTTCATACTAGGCAAATGTGGGTAAAGTGTCTTGCCTAAGGACACAGCAACAGTTTTTTTTTTTGCAACTGGCGCCCCCCTGTGGCACCTGGAATTCCCAGCGGTCTCCCAACCAAGTACTAACCAGGCCCTGCCATGCTTAGCTTCTGAGATCTGACAGGATCAGGCTTTGACAGGCAGGTATGGCCACTTCTAGATCCGGCCTCGCTTGCCCCAGTGTCTTAATTAGATGCAGCAAATCTTAATAAATTGTGACTTTTCTGGTGAATAAGATGCCACTTGCTTGTCCCTGTGTAGATGTTACCTGAAAGGTTTCACAGTATGGCATTAAAATCTATCTAGCATTTATTTCATTATTTTATTGCTCAAAAATATCTTGAAAAACATGCATTCTTACTGTGAGCAGTGTCGCTTCTCCAGAAATTTACCCGGTAACTTGGCCTAGTATCAGCAGCTGGTCTCCATGGAGGTATATACATTTAATGCCCTTCTTATTCAAGGCAAAGCACTGGCATCTCCACAGAGACCATCGGGTGGCCAAAAAAAGTACTTAGTTTGACAGAATTGAATTTCTTCTTTGCTATGGCTCCTACCTGGACAACTAAGGATTATACTTTTCTGATTTATGTTATAATGTTGTTTCCTCTTCACCAGCATACCTAAAGTCATGTTTTGTTTCATACAGTATGTTTAACGCACAGATATTTAGTGAGTTTTAGTGAGTGAGTTCTTCTCTCAAACAGCTCCACTGTGTTTTTGATCTCTATACAACTTCATTAGAATGATTTGGATAATTTCAGCCCTCAAGGTGCCCATCTCTATGAAACAAAAGGTAAAAGGTATCAGCTTCATGACATCACAAGGGGGAACCAAGCTTTTTGAGATTTGAACTTTTTGAGATGCAGATAGCCTAGTATAGCAGGATTATGTGTGAACGAAACAAGGTCAAGTCAAAGTCAAAGTCAAAGTGTACTTTATTGTCAATTCACTATGCAACAGGCATTACACAGAGGACTGAAATTGCATTTCACCAGACACCAAATGTGCAATTTAAACTAAAAACTAAAAACACACACACACAAACACACAGCTACACTCATGGACATGAAGTGTACACAAACATCAACAATAAATAGACATAAGACATACAGGTAAACATTTACAAGAAGGAAGGTTCGATGTAGCTCTTCTTGGTAACTGGTGTAATATGTAAGGTGCAATAAGTGAAGGTGCAAAAAAAACACAACTTCAGGAGTCAATTTTGCGTTATAGAACTTTTAACTGCTGACTGATTTAATTATATTCTGAAGTGGATGTCTGTGTGACCTCCTTCATACCTCTGTGACATTTACCTGCTTACCCACACATAATGTACAGATAAAGTGAGGGTCAGGGGGCCATGACGCAGCCTGTGCTAAAGCCCATGCATGTGTCAGACGACAGCTTCTGCAGCTTATTCACTACTTCACGACTAAGGCTACATCCACACGACAACGCTCCTGGATTTTTTTTAAAAAATGTGGGTTGAATAATTTGCGTCCACACACGTGTCGGATCAGTAAATATTCGCGTCCAGACGAAAACGGAGCTCTGAGTGAAAACGATATGCCACACCGATATGTGGTGCTATAAACAGGAAACAGCCAGAGCCACCGGAAACGCAATACTACAAAAAGCTCATGTGTACAGGGAGTCCTCGGGTTATGACGGTCTCGACTTACGCCGTTTGGTGGTTACGAACGCGCCCCCATAAAAAATATATATACATATATATTACGCGTCATTCCGTCTTACGTGGTTTAGCGTGGTAAGCTACGTAAACTAACGCGAACGGCGCAGGGCGGAAGAATACGCTTTGTTGTGGTTGTAGGGCGAAGAAGACGGCCTCATGTGCGTGCCCAATGTGGGCGGAAGTACCTGATGTGGGCTCTGATCTGCTCCTATGAAAGCGGCAGTGATAACCAAGCAGCGTAGTGGTCTATTTATTGAGATGGAAAAGTTATTGGTGCTTTGGTTGAAAGATCAAAATCAAATTCCGACTTACGACGAAATTCGGGTTACGACGCGTTTTAAGAACGGATCAACGTCATAACCCGAGGACCCCCTGTATAAAGTTCTTTCTCTTCCGCAAACAGGCATCGCAGCGTCATCGTTTTCCAGAAGCTGTGTTTTGCTCGTCCACACGACAATGCGACCCCTGGCGTTCTCAGATTTCTCCACTCTGGAACCTGGTTTCAAAAAACACAGTTTGGATGAAAAGGACAAAAACAAATACAAACTTCTCCATTTTCACCAAAAAACGTTGTCGTGTGGACGGGCACTAATAAGGTGAGGTGACTGCTCCGTGCTGTGTGGCAATAGGGGGCAGGATGGGCTTTAGCACCACTGGCAAAAAATACAGTTTTAGAAAAGGAGTTCAGTACTTGTTTTAAAGGTCCCATGACATGGTACTTCTTGATGCTTTTGTATGGTGCCTTAATGGTTCCCTAATACTGTAAATTAGGGCTGTCAGTTTAACGCGTTAATTAGATTAATTAATTACACTGCTAATTAACGCGTTATAAAAATTAACGCAATTAATTATGAGCGCAATTCAATGCGCGCGCATTTTAAATTTGGCGTGCGGGGCCTTTGAACGGCGAGTTTATTTATAAAAATGTGACAGAGCAGATCCGTTTCTAAGCCCCCTGTCCCCGTGGAGAGCATGTGAAGACGCCGGGGAGAGCACGTGAAGACCCCGGGGAGAGCATGTGAAGACGCCGGGGAGAGCACGTGAAGACGCGCGCCCGTTTCCGTATCTGCTGCGCTCCGCGCGCTGAACCCTTTTCAATTACCATAACCTTTCCTACGTGTTCTGCCGTGACTAAGGGTGCACACTTAAGAAGCGTTTTTTGCCCATCCAAATCACGCTAACCCCGATCATTTACTCACCCCGCGGTGCCGCCGCCTCCTCCCTCCTCCTCTGAGCGATGGTCCGGACACATCCGCAATGGTAATCCAGTTTCGCGGGTTCCGGGGGTCAGGTGAGCCATGAGTAATTTACACGGACAATTATTTGTATTCTCTGTATATTTGAAGCTGTGTATATTATTTATTGACATTGCATGAAAGCTACTGTACGTGCTCACGTACACCAGAAATATTCACCATTTAATAGGCTAGTGGAATGGTGTAAATGAGCTTTCAAATGAATGTTACGTAATGTGGGAGGTGAATGGGGGTGTACAGCAGTCTTGTCTTGGTTACACTGGAGGTAACGTGCACTGAAAGAGTGAAAGACTGAAAGACTTAAAGGGGAAGTCTGCATTCTTTTCACTGTACCACTATAAATCACACGTTTGACACCTTTTTTGCACTGTGGGAAAGCACAATAAACCACCTAAAAAAAATTATTTAAAAAAAATGCTATTAATTAGATTAATTAATTACAAATCCTGTAATTAATTAGATTAATTTTTTTAATCGCCTGACAGCACTACTGTAAATGAATCCTGCTCCAAAATCAAGACTCAGTGCATGAGAAAGACACATGTACACAGTCAGAGTCAGAAAATATCTCTCTGAACAACTCATTCTGGGCCTTGTTGCTTGAATGCAAATGAGAAGGACAGAGATAGGTTAGAGGAGCGGGTGGGGCAAATGTGCCGCTGGTTCCTTGTTTTAGCAGTGCGCTGTGCGCTGGCTCCCACTTCCGCGTTTTAAGCGCGGAGGAAGAAATGAGAGGCGTTTCAATGAAAAAAACACATTTTCACAGAAAATAAAATTAAACCACTGCTGTTTCAGAGGTCCAGAGACTCAGATAAAGGACTTTCGAGCCTAGAAACACTCGCACGTGCCTCCAGGCAAATAAAAAAACGCATTTCGCATTGCGTAGCTCATTCGCGGTCCAAACTCTCTGGGCGTGATTTACAGAGACGGTTGGTAGACATCCAGACGGGGGTGGAACTGCATTTTTCGATGTGATGTCACATAGTTGCCTTGTTCAGAATCGCCCGTTAGGACCGCAAATGCTCAGTTTAGACATTTCGCAACTTTTAGCCATGGGGGGGCCTAAACAGGGTAGGGGAGCTCACATTAACGTTCAAAAACCTCAGAAAGTGAAAATTTCATGCCATGGGACCTTTAAATGTTCTATATTATGCAAAATGTACTCTTGTGTTTTTATGTTGTTATCTCCTCAAAAACCTGGATTTGTGTTTTGTTTCATTCACACATGTTTGAGTAACCCTTTACTGTTAGTGTGTCTACATCTCAAAAGTTCAAAACTCTGTTCCACCTTGTGATGTCAAGAAGTGGTAGTTTTCAAGTTAACCTTTAGTTTAGTTTAGAAGAAATTGGTCATTCCAGGCCTGAAATTATCCAAATGATTGATATACTAGTGACAGTATATGGAGTCTTAAAAGACAGTGGATGATTTCCTGTATTACCACATGACATCACAAGGTGGAATAGAGTGTTTTCTGTTTAAGAGAAGAACTCAGCCTAAATATGCAAGGTTTGTGTGTTAAACATGTGAGAATGAAAGAAATCGCAACTCCAGATCTGTTTATGATGAGGAAACAACAATATAACATAGGTCAGGAAATATGGGCTCTTTAAGTGGGTATGAGAAAGTATGTTAGAAGTGTACTTAGGCCTGTCATAATAAAAAAAAAAAAAAAAGAATGAATATATTGCTACAAATATTGAAATCAACAATAATGCTGAAACTACTTCATGCCACTGCCACGAACCAGGATAATCCCAGTAAACCAAATTATAACCAATAACCAATAATTAGCCATAGAAGTTATTTATTCTACCCTCTACAGCTCAAATCATATCATAGTGAAAAATGGCTCAAATTTCCTCATTATTGCAAATAAATTGTACACAAGATAAATATTGAGTACCAAGATATGTCCAACAGATCCAACCTGTCACTAGCGTGTCCTTCTTCTCTACCTACAGATAGATATAGAAGTAATGCCATACTGTGGAACATTCCAGGTAAAGCATACAGTTTGCAACATATAACATTTTATATCAAAGACAATGGTGTCTTTAATTGTCCCTTAAATTACTTTAATAGTGACCTCAAAATGAGACAGATTTGGACTATTTTTTTTATATTTGACACTTTCTTAAGCTTAAAGGTGCACTTAAGGTGGTGCACTTCTAAGATGGAGGGTCTGCTACTTGTGTCCATAGAGATGTTATTTCTTTGCATGGAATGTTCCATACTGTGAAATAATCGAGGCAAAGCAGAAAAATCTCCAAGGAGACAAACAGACCAGAAAAGTTACACAGTGCACCTTTAAAACATAATTTGCAGCAAAAATTTCACAGGTTTATTCCTTCTCTGTTTTAATCTAAAATTAACATTGTACATTGTGATCCGCTCCCTGAGTGAAGGATAATTACACTGCACTCACTCATGTGCAATTAACACACAGTTATGGCTGACTAGCTGCTGTCTAGTGTACTAGACCACAGTAAAAACATTTGAAATTGTCATTGTTTAATAATGAGTATTTTAAACTATTTTTTATGAATGGTACTTTTTGAGAGAGAGAAGTTGCATTTAAAAATGAGTAATTTCATATCTCGGACTGGTATTTTATGCATGTGAATGAAAAAGGCCAAAAAGAGCAGCTGAAATATTTCTAAAACCAGAATGATAATTTTAGATGTCCTCATTAAAGCAAACCAGTGCAGCCCAGGCTGCTTTCTTTTTTCTAGTCTAGCTATGATGAAAATGGAGGCTAATATGTATGCATCATATCCTGGTATATTACAATTATTTATTTGAATATACTGTGTGTTTCAAAGCACTGCATTGTGTATTTCAAAGCACCACATACAAACTGATGGGCTGTGCGGCCTGGTGTCAAATGGCTGCTACAGTCTCTGGAGAAAAAATAAAGTATCAATATATTGACACTGACTCACTGACCATGTAGGAACAGTTTCATTACATTTTTTTAATCAATTGTTGCTGTAATTTGTTGTGTATTGATACTAACTGGAAGCTAACTGGAGGCTCTGCTTTGTCTGAAGCTCTGTTTCTCAGGTTTGACTTTAATCTCTATATAGGTTGGACTAAAATTGCCTAAAAATGATTAGGAACATTAGATAATGCTATTAAAACACCATATACACAGTTTAGTAGGAAAGAAGAAGTGGATTTAGTGTTTCTTTCCTCTGGAATCTGGGGCTCCATCTACTGGCAGCAGAGGCAATTACCATGGAGAAAAAAAAAATAACGTTATCTCATTAAAGCCCCAGTGTGTAGGATTCGTGGCGCATAGGTGGATAGTCGCTATTGCACTTCCTGTTTTAGCTACGGCAGACCTCGAGGGTCACCCGGGCGCGCCGTAGCGCCGACAGCTCGCGTACCGGCGCAAGAACCACGCACCACTACTGTATACATAAAACGCGGTCCCCCGTTCACTTTTTTTTTTCTTTTCGCATGAAAACACACATTCCCGATCATGTATCATGACAATCTACACATCAAATGAAACCTTACAGGCTCCTCTTTTTGACTATGCAATTCATTTCCCGGCACAACAATCTCTCCCCGAGCACATGGGGCTTTTATACGGAAAAGCACAAAACGGAAAAGCACAAAGCTTACCTTTGAAGGCTGTGCCCAGGTCAAACTCTGTATTTCACCATAAACTTGCTCTAAATTTGTCCGTAAGGATCCAGCGAATAAAATCCAGTAAAACAATTTAGTCCAAAACACGTGTTAGATCCATTACGACGTCTGATCCGGCAACATGCTTGTTGTTGTTTACCCAAAACCACGAGCCTTGCTGAAGGCGGAGCCCAAATGTCCTTCTGCGGCCCTCGTATTCAAAATGGCTGCTTCTGTATGGGGAAGATCCCCCTTTTATGTGACTATATCTAAGTCCAAAAGAATACTTTGATTTCATGATGGAAGTGAAAAGGCTTGGAAAACAATGTATTTTTGAATGGGTATCTTCAATTTCGGTAATTAACGGGTAAAAATCTTACACACTGTCCCTTTAAAGAATATGCTCTGACATAATATAAGGATACAGTAGTAATGAATGTGATTTTGTGGCAGAAATGCTTAGAATGAGTCTTGTGATGAATTATGGACTTGCAATCCTGGAAAAGTTCAAACCAAATCACTGTTGTGGTGGCTCAAGGAGAAGGGAATTGGTGTGCACGATTCATCAAACATGAATTGTTAAAGGCTCAAAAATCTGAAACCTTCTGGGTTTGTGTTGTTATTTGTTTACTATTTGTGAACTGTGGCTGGAGGTAGGGTCATCTTGGGCCTGTGGGGGTAGGGTCATTTGGCAGGTCTGCAGCTCTCGGATACAGAGGTGGATGTTGAGTTTCTCTTTGTGGCTGATGGGCTGACTGTACAGAGGAGTGTGTGTAGTCAGCTTGAGCAGAAAGCCAAATCCAGAAAACGTCCAAATTAAATGAAAATTTACATGTCAGTAAAATATTACAACTCCAGAAATAATTTTTGAGCTTGTTGTAAATCTTTTTAGTCCACTCTTCCTTCCACCAGAGTTTTGTAAATTGTTTCTGATGACTGATGAATATCCCCCCTTGATCCGGATGCTGGTGAGGACAATGTGATGTGTAATTTATGCCCTGTAATTTGTGGAGAGCAACAAAGGCTATTCAGAAAATGGTTATTTAGGTTATTTTTGGTTATTTACTTTTACAGTACTTTTTTTTCCCTTTTTCACAAATCAGTCAGCATTCAGAAATAGCCCTTGGAATATTTTTCACAAACTATTGTTACATATGAGCTTTAAATCAATTGTTTCTTTCTAATGAATTGTTGGTGCAAATAGAGCAATACAAAAGAGTTGGTTGACAAACAGAAAACCTCTTTATGTGCATTTATTTATAGCACATAGTGAACGGCATTGATTGTGGAATCTGTACGTTTTCTCATTTGGCATTGGCAACGCAAGTGTATTTGTACAGCACAATTCATACACAGAGTAATTTATTTATTTCAAATATAAATAGCATAACAAAACATAACAATACAGAATGAAAAAAAAAATGGAAGAAAACTATTCTGCTTAGAACTGACATGCTGATCCTCCATGTTTAGTCCCATGACGTACGTTTTATGTAAAAAAAAAAAAAACTCAAATAAAATGCTACAAATACCGGACTTATTGGCAATGACATCAGAATCTAAATCTATTTCCCCTGCAGCTACAACTTACAAAGAGCTTGCCTTTGTAGCAACCTTGGGTTGGAGACTTTGCTCTTGAATAAGAGGTCAGCAGAACTGAACTGCTGTCCAACCACCAATAGGATGCATTTGATATTGTCAGGAACAATTTGGCTGTTGCACAAGGTGTGCCAGGAGTGTGTCAGCCCTGTTTAGGTTTCCTGCACTGGGTTTACCGGCATCAGGGAGCCCCTCTCTACTGACCATGACTGGGCCTGGCTTACAAATGCATTGGGATTACCGTCACAGTGCACTCAGACAAACACCACACAAATACACACACACACACACATGCATACACACACGCACGCACACACATACACACACACATACACGTGTGCACGCACACACCCATGCATGCACACACACGCACACACGCACGCACACACACACACACACAGGGAATATGGGGAGTAGAGAGCCCATAGACCGTATATGCAGTTTATGGGGAAACCCACCTTCAGCCTGGCAGTCTAACCCTGAATCATCCCGCGCCACTGTGAAATGTACTAAATGAAACAAATAAAATCATGTTGTGTGAAGAATCCCTCAGTCGTCCAGGTAGAATCCATGGTAAAAGGAGAAATTCAATTTATCAACTGGACAAAGTTTATTTGGTCGAAAACGTTTCGCAGCTCATCCGAGTTACTTTGTCAGTTCTGGTTAGAGTGATGATGGACACTGCTTATATCTAGCTGCAGGGAGGAGCTAACTACACTGAAATTATTCTGAAACTATCCCACCTTTTTGTTTTCGGCTTTCTGTCTTTTGTTTTTTAGTTTCTCTCTCTCATTTTGGACCAAATAAACTTTGTCCAGTTGATAAATTGAATTTCTCCTTTTACCATAAAATCATGTTCCTCTAATGTAAGTAGTAAATTTTAAAGTGTACAGGAGTGCATTCTTGGACGAGGGTGAAGGTGACAGTGCTAAGAGTGGCTGTGGTGTTGGCTGTGGTTCTGATTGTTCCTTATGTCTTTAATGGAGTTGCTCTCTCCTGTGAGTAACACACAGGACTAATATTACACTACTGTGTCTCAAATTCACCATGTCACCACATAATAATGTCCAATATAAATACATACACCAATAAACTGACATCTGTCTTGGAAAGCACCACTGACTTCATATATATATATATATACTTCACTTTGACACTGCTTCACTACTCTGAAATACTGTATACAGTTTGTTGATTCAGAAATGATTTTGTTTTGATTCAATATTTCAATATTTTAAGTTGGACAAAATGAGGATCGTTGATCTGAGAGGGTGCAGAACCAAAGAGATTTGATCATCTGATCTCAAGGAGAGGGAGCGAGATCTTCAGTTCATGTGCTCAATAGAGAGAGAAAGTCTGATATTTTGGAAAATGAGTCATTCAGAATTATTGTTCATTGCAGTGAAGACTTGTGGTTTGTAAAATGTTGTCAGCATTGAGACAGCGTGGGGGCTTGGATGTTCATGTCCTGAGTCATCTAGGGAGCCAGTAAAAGCAGAAATTCAACTTTTTGTCCAGTTGACAGAACTGAATTTCTCCTTTTCTGTGGGGCTTGGAAGTTTTTATTGGATAGCAGACATCCCTGTCTAGTGCCCCTGTGAAATAATAATCAAGACTACTTTAAGATTAGAGGTTTTTGTATTTTAATGTTGATATTTGATTTTTGCCTCTGTCTTCACTTTGGCAATCCCCCATTCTCTGAGCACTTCACACCTCTGTCCCCGTCCACAGGTCGATGGACTAATCCACCTGGCTGACTGACACTTAATGGCCTTTGTTATTAAAATGCAGCCCTTTGTCTTGTGTGTCACCATAATGTCTTTCTGTCATTTGAATTTGCAAAGCTGCCCACCCTCAAATGCTCCCGATTGGCTGCTGTAGT
Source organism: Paratrypauchen microcephalus (assembly GCA_036785185.1). NCBI lineage: Eukaryota > Metazoa > Chordata > Actinopteri > Gobiiformes > Gobiidae > Paratrypauchen > Paratrypauchen microcephalus. Next base: position 4,799,333 of record JAVJIX010000059.1, read on the forward strand.
CTTTTTCTTTTTTATTAGAAAAAGGTTTGAGTTGAAGTTTGTCCATCCTATTTGTCGTTGTATTGTTTTTAACTTTGAGCTGTTTGCTACTGACTCTTGTTAGCAACCCACAAAAAACGTTTATTATTTTCATGGCTGATGTGATTAAATAAAATGAAGTGAAGAAGTGAAATAAAATGAAAAAAATTAGAAAATAAAGTATTTAGTTTTAGTATTTTTTCTTCTGTTATTAGAACATTTGTTCATGCTTGTCTCATGTCTCACATATGAATCAAGGAACTTTAGAAATGAAACATATACACACACAAAGGGCTGAGAAACAGTGTGAGCTTCTTTCACATGAACAGGTGAAGCACTAAAGTAATTGGTTTAGCAATTTTAGTCCTAGTTTAGTCCTGGTTTAGTTGAATCTAGTACCTTCTGCTTTGAGATCTCCCCTCTGAGCCCTCTGAGCAGTGACTGCGTGCACATGGTAAACTCCAAACCATTTGCAAACTGATTGGGGTCGTAATGGCCCCATGTGCACAGGGATTGGTTTGGATTGGGATTGGTCTGCCCCATCCCCCAGAAACCGCTGGCCTGGGCCGTTTGCAAACCACTTGGAGTCGTCATGTGAACGATTACGGATCGGATTAGCATACTGCGCATGGGCGCGCCCGAGTTTCAGGAATGTCAGGAATGTCACCCGGAAGTTGTAGTTGTAGGAGTGGTAGGGGGGTAGGGGGTGCCGACGGCGTCATAAGTAGCGCGTGTTGTTGCCGGACGTTCAGATGAAGACATGGCTGTGAAGAGAACAACAACAACAACTATGCACTACTGGAGCAACGAAGAGACCGAGTTCATGCTCACCCAGGTGCGAGAGCTGAACATTTTGCGGTTTATGGACGGGCGGCGGACAAGGAACGCGAATTTGTACATGAAAATTGCGGTAAAGATGGAGCAGGCTGGGTTTGCTCGCACCCCGGAGCAAATCAAAATCAAGTGGAAAAACGCAAGGGCGGCGTATGCCACGGCAAGAAAGAACAACGGGAGAGCGGTCAAGACCGTACAACTTGCCCGCATTACGACAGCGTTCTTCACGGAACCAACAAGTCCCATCTTCCACCATTTCGGGACTATGGTCATAACGTAGTTGTTTGCGCGTTGTTTGCTCAAAGCCCGATAAAGGAATAAGAGTATGCGGTAACTTGGTATCAGAAGAGTGTTTTTTTTAAACTGTTGTATAACTTAAATATTAAAAACGTAAATAATAAAGTCAGTGTGGAAATTTTTCACTCAGACAGGACAAAACAGAGAGTGGAAGAGACAACAGAATATACGCTAAGCATTACAAAGACATACAAAATGAAAGTGTGGTTGTGTAATTTTCCCCAGACCTTACATAAATGAACGATAAACCCATAGCTACAAATTTAATGCCTTTATTTGTGGCACAAAAGATGCAAGCAACAAAAAACAACAAGGCAGAACATGATTAAAACATCTGCGGTATAGCTCCCGATCCTCGTAGTTTTCGTTGTCCTCGATTGCTTGTAATTTCAAACGCCGACAACACAGTTCGTGTCGTATTAAAGAAACCAAAAACGCTGTTTTGTCGTTCATACGAACAACCTAACTGCAGAATGCACAACAAGTACGCCAATGCTGCTCCGTCAAACTCTTCGAACGCCATCGTAGTATAGTGCCGGCTAGCTAGTTGTGCTGTGTTTTTATATTAGTTTGGCGTCACCCGGAAGTAGTTGGACCACACCGCCACCTAGCGTTGCGGGGGCGGTCAGGTCGCTGACCTGAATCTGATTGCGTGACATGCATGTGCACTCGGATTGGACGACAGACCACCCGCCGAGCAAGTGTGAAAAAAACAAACCAATCGGTTTGGAGTTTCCCATGTGCACGCAGTCAGTGTCTCTCCTTCTGACTGATCAGTCGAACTTTCAGTACGGGACTTTTTGGCCTCAGAGCAGCTGCCTGTGTCGCTGGATTTCTGGATTCTGCTCTGGAAAAGGCTCAGTCCAGTCGTAGAGATGCTTGAGACCTGCCTGGACCCTGTAAACACATTATGTCATTACTTGGTTACTACATGTTTATGTGCAAGTATCAAAATTACACTCATGTAAGCACAGTTAAAACCCAAGTTCAATAGCTTCATTTACATTTACTTGAGTAAACTCTTGAGTACTTGACAAAACTTTACATCTCACAGTAGTTTTCTGACTTTTTACTGTTACTTGTGTACATTTTGGATCAGTACTTTCTACTTGTACTTTAGTAGCAACATTTAAAGACACAATACTCTTGTAATCTTAAGTACAGTACACATTTGGCTATTTGACCCTTGATACCTACAGGTTGGGATTGTTTCACATTCTTTAAAAAATCTTCCACAAACCTTGCAAGATCAGTCAGCTGATGTCTAAAATGTACTGTCTCCATGCTGTTATTGTTTGGAGATTACAAAAATGCAATAAAGTAGTTTAAAGTGGCTCATCGTGCTGAGATATGTGTGTCTCCTCCGCTGTCTGTGAAGTTGTGAGCTGTTGGAACAGAACTCTTGGGCATTCAGTGTCATTTGGAACATTGCCAATAGCAGCCAACAGAGTTTTGATGATGTTGTGATATGTATTTTTTTATTTAAAAATAATACAACGCTCTCAGACCTTTCCTTCCAGCGTAATACAGACAGTGCAAATTCATTTCTAGAGCCCAGTTTGTAACTAAAGCACTAACAGTCTCCACAATGAAAACACTGTAACTGAAAACCTGTTGCTTGTTACAGTTAAATACTATAATGAAGAGGTAACATGAAGCCCAAGGACTTATTTCAAGTATGAAGTCATTTCAGAGCGATATTGTGTTTTACTTTGAGCAAGGTGTAAAACAAGCAGCCTCATATGTGTACATTTTTAAGTAAGAACAAGATCTTGTGCCACTGATTGTGCACACTGAAAATGTTCTTGGGAGATTTTTTACCCATGTTTTTAAATTTGGATTGGGCACAACAATGGAGTTAAGTACTGGTGAGAATACATTTTTTGAGAAGCTGTAGTCCCAGAAAGCGCTGCTACAATGACAGCAGAAATATAAAATAAAGTACATCAAAAATGTTGAGGCCAAAACTGTTGTTTCCAGTCTACAGTAAAACGATTCACTTTGAGACTCTTAAGTGTTCAAATGATCACAGCACTGCACTTCTACTGTGGACAGTTTCAAGTACCTGGTTGTTCACCTCAACAATAAACTGGACTGGTCCCACAACACCGACGCCCTGTACAAGAAGGGCCAAAGTCGCCTCCACCTCCTGAGGAGACTGAGGTCCTTTGGAGTGTGCAGGCCTCTGCTCAAGACTTTTTATGACTCTGTGGTGGCCTCTGCTCTCCTCTACACTGTCGTCTGCTGGGCCCCGAGCAGCACAGAGCACGACAGGAAGAGACTTAACCCTCCTGTTGTCCTCATATTCTGTATACACCCCGTGTCCTCCCGGTCAAAATGATGCTTATATTTGGGATTTAGTCTTCACTAAATCCCAAATATAAGCAGTTTAATTGAATTTTAAACACCAAATTTTATTTTGCTTGAAGAAACCTTCACCACACAATGTGTGAATACTTGAGTTTTCCCTTTTCACCTGCATTTCTATAGCTTTAGAAACAAAAGAAAAGTGCAAAAAGGAATTTTGAATGGATTTTTATTCATCCCAATGAGCCAGATTCTTCTGATTTTTTTTTTACTGAACAATGTAAGAAAAATATACAATCCATAAAACAATATAACTCATTCAACTAAATGTATGCACTTTTTTTTGCACTACTTGGCCAGAGAGAAACGAAATTTTGATTCACTGTATGTTGAACACATATGGCAAAATTGACAATAAAGCTGACTTTGATCTTAGATCTAATTAGCACATGTAGGGGCAGTATGCAAATGTACAGCTCTTGCAGATATATTTCTTACACCTACAGCACACAGTATGTGTTTTACGGTCCTTCTTTGGCAGGCAGAACAGACATCTTTTCCTCTTACTTGCCCCAGCTGGGGCAGCGGCAGTGGCAGCTGGATCCTCAGGTTGATCAGGAGTTCCTGCACTCTGTATAGCTTTGACAACTGCTGCAGAGGCTTCTGTGCGGGGGACATGCTTCCTTCTTTCAATGAGTGGAGTTACAAGTGCCTTTCCTAGCTGCTCCAGGAACACCCTCCTCTTGTTCTGCTTACGAGGCATCCAGGTTGGGTTGATCTCTCTCCAAATCACAAAAGCATTGTAGAAGGAAACATCAATGATGTTGTGGAAGATAACCAGGGGCCAGCGGGCAGTCATTCTTCTGCAGCTGTATGTTCCAATCACTTTATTTAGGTTGTCCACACCTCCTTTGTTACAGTTGTAGTCTAGGATGATGGATGGCTTCCTGTCCTCACGATCACTAATGCAGCGTCTGTGTGCAGTGTGCTCATAAGTACTACATTCTTATTTTTCTTTGGGATGTAGGAAACTAGGGTGGTGGTGGGCGTGAAGGCAAACTTTGATGAGAAGACCTCTCTCCTTTGTTGCAAGCAGTGCAGGTGGGACCTCAGGCTTGTTCTTTCGAACTGTGCCAACCATGGTGATCTTCCTCTTCAGGAGCTGCTGTCCGAGTTCATAAGAGGTGAAGAAATTGTCCCATGTCACATTGTGACCCCTCAGTCCCTCTGTCACATCAAGCACAACTCGCATCCCCTGGTTCTTCTCTGGGCCTCCAGTGGTCGGCTTCCCGGTGTAGACTTGGATCTTCCAAGCGTAGCTTGATTTGGCATCACAAGCCACCCATGAGTTGATCCCATCGTTATAACGCACACTCATGGCTTCAGCACAGAGAGAATTCGGGGTAATGTCATCTGCAGCACCTTTATAACTTCTGGAAATCCACAGATCAAAAGCACTGTCCACGAGAAGGCCACCTGTGTTGTCTTGTCTTATTTACATCTGCTACTGATTGATCTGAGACAGATCTAAAACATTCTCACATTCTGTGGTTTGTAAATAACTCTGTGACCGTGATTTTAATTGAATTTCACTGTTCGGTCATTTTGACCCGAAGACGACCTTTGTACCTTTTTTTGTACAGCATGCATGATAATGTGAATAAAGGCAACAATTCACTTTTTCTAAAGTTTGGATCAATCTAGGAAAAGTCATAAAATTTCAAGTTAAAAAATGATCGTTAAGGTGATTTTTGGGGGGTTTTTAACACAGTGGCCGGTCATTTTGACCCGAGGACAACAGGAGGGTTTTTAACAAGCTGGTCAGGAGGGCCAGCTCTGTCCTGGGCTGTCCTCTGGACTCTGTAGAGGAGGTGGCTGAGAGGAGGTGCTGGCCAAACTCACGTCCATCATGGACAACATCTCTCACCCTCTGCAACGGACTGTAGAGGAGCTGAGCAGCTCCTTCAGCAGCCGACTGAGGCACCCCCAGTGCAAGAAGGAGCGCTACCGCAGATCCTTCATCCCCACCGCCATCAGACTGTATAACGCCACTGTAATTATTATTATTACTTATCTTGTCTATATGCACTTTTTTCTTCTACCTTTCTTTTACACTAAACTGCCTGGAGCTAATGTGGCAAATTAATTTCTCCTGTGTGAGAACAATAAAGTAAAGTTATTTTATCTTAGTTTAGATACAAGTCAAAACTGTTATTATTTGTGAAATGTGACCCAGTACTTCATGATTTTTAATGCACAGAAGGCTTGAGATAAATTATACAGGAAGTACAGTCTCTATCACTAAACTGCAGCTTCACCTCGATCCATGCGCTGCTCGGATGTAAACAGACACACGTGAGGAACTACTCTGGCCTTTTTACTTTCAAACTAGATTAATAGCGCGGCTTTGCAGACTGGATGCCATTATTTGCGGAGGACAATTTGTATGGATAATGTGGATGAGATGCTGCACTTTAAATGCACCCCTTTACGAGAAGTGAGTAATAAAGTCTTCTCATTATGTTCGCTATTTCCTGAATTTGTATCTTGTGCCTCTGGGTTCGTCACTCCGTCAGACGCTCTGTTTTATTGGGTGTTGCCGTCGCGTTACTGATGTTTGATGATTACATCTGACAGAGCAGCTCAGAGTCACACTGACACCACACACACACACACACACACACACACACACACACACACACACACACACACATGCACACACAGTAGATAAACAAGACTGTATAGGAGATCTTAATGTGTTTCTACATGTAAACCACACTCACTGCTAGCTTCAGCAGCACCAAGTGAAATCTGCTTAAATATTCACACATACATATTCTATGACTACACATGTGCAGACGGACTGTCTCTTTAAATTAGACCTAAGGAGCCAAAGTGGGACCGGAGGAAAGAAGTGCACACATCATTTTAGTGCTAAACACTCAGACCAGACACGGTGCTGCTGTAGAAATAATGAGAATATATAAGATTATGCAGGTGATAAAAAAAAAAACCCAAAAAAACAAACAAAAAAAAAAAAAGCATATTGATTGTTGTTGTGCTCCTGGCCCTGGCTTGTGTTCAGTTTAGTCCTGATGTTGGTTTGGTTTTGTTCTAGTCCCTTAATGCAGTGAATGTTCAAGTGTGAACTCAACCCTTACTTTAATAATTACGCTTTGAATAGCCTTTATAAAGCATGAACAAAGACGTGATTAATAATGAATAAACATGCCATTAAGAATGACACGGGCTTACTTTGTAGTTGCTTTAATGTTTTGTTTTGTAAAATGACCTTAGATTTTGTGAGTGGAGAGTAAGTCATCTCCAAATCTTTTTTATTTTTTTAATCTTTATTTATTTTTTTTATTTTTTTAAATCCTTTTTTAAATGAAAGTCTCTGCTCTCTGGGTGCAGTTGTTGGTATTCAGCTCCAGAGCCAAACATAGCTAGATGCTTTTCAAAAGAACATTGAATCGCAATCCTGTAACAGCAGTTGTAATATCAGGTTCACCTATTCACATTGACTATATAAGTTAGAGGAGAGGCAAGCCATCCATTCATAAAATAATTCTACACTTATCGTAGTAACTAAGCAAGGGTTCACCCCAGGGAGGGACTGTGCTTGGACGCATTCAATTAAATGTATTCCGTTTGTAGGAATACACGTGATTCTGTGTGGATTATGCCCGAGCGCTTTGTATTAGATGTGATTTAAATGATTTTCTCTGACGTTAGCCCCCCCCCGCCTCTGCTGCCGAGTTACCTTAAGAGCCCTTGACTTCGCATACTACATGTTAACATTATGGGCTCCTCACAATGACAGCATATTCTATTCACACCTAACAGCCTCCATTTCCATATTTAATCAGTGCTGGTAAACAATCCAATACATCTCCCCTTCATAGCGTACAATGATAAATGACAAGGCAGATCTCCCCATTATTACTTCCTAATTATCGCTTCCCTTTGGGTTCATATCAGCCTATTTGCGCGCATATGTGTTTGCAAGCAGCTAAGTCTACCTTGAGGTGAGAAATGTGGCACGCATTATTTCATGAATTTCATTAGTGGGCCTGAAAATAATTTCCTTGCCAGCTTGTATTGTAATTCCCCTATTGTTGTTAATCCAAATTTAATATGTTGAAAGTGATTACGAGGACAGCAGAGGAGCAGGGCAGCAGAAGCACAAAGTCAGAGTGGTTTTTGATTGTCAGTGTTTTTCTTTTTTTTGTTTTGTTTTGTTTTTTATCACATTCCTTAAGGTTTTTACGCATTCTAAGAAAATCCTGTTTCTCCACGCCTCAATTTTATTCCATTGTATCAGAGCTGCTTAGCGTCCTCTATCACATACGAACACGAGCTTTCACTTTCATCTTCCAGTGGCTTTGTAAACAGTGATCACAGTGAATAGTTCAATAATGTGGATATTCTTGCTTTGAAGACGAGACTAAAGTGTAAATTCATGCATATGAGATCCCCCTTTGAAGTGGATATTTACGTATGGGGATGACAGCAGATCACACACAGATGCAAATGAAGAGGTGACACCTTTTCCCCAAATCTGCTCGAAATAAACAGATGAAGAGTTTGTTTTTGCAAATTTATAGGTTTTAAAATGAGTATACTCTTGAATTTCGAATATTTTTCGAAACTAAATAAATGAGGGATAAGATGCGTATCAAATGCTAAAATAACATCAGTTTACATTTAATTTTAAAATAGTCCTGCTTTGAAGATTGTTGAATCTCACAAATATATTGAGATAAAACCATACAAAAAAGTTTTAAAAAGTTAGATTTTGGACTTGACATATGAGGTAGAGCTCAGAAGAGGTAGCATTATTAAACAATTAATAATAATAATAATAATAATAATAATAATAATAATAATAATAATAATAATAATTAAAGCCGCAAGCGGCGTTGGTCGGGACCTCGCACCTGCGTTTGTTCGTCTTACTGAGACGCACAGCCATACCAAATTTCGTGTGCCTGGCACAATTATCTCACTTCCTGTTGGGCGTGGCCATGACATTGTAGATACCCTGTCAGAACAGACCCTGTCAGACCCTGTCAGACCCTGTCAGACTCTGTTAGACCCTGTCAGACCCTGCATGTGGCCTCCATGCTGAGGCCTACATGAACCTTCGATGCTTGTCCCCACATTGCTGCTTGCAGCTATATCTGATCAAAGGTCTTTGATCTTTGTACCTTTGATCTGATATACGCCCTAGACCTTTGATCAGGGCGTTGCCTAGCAACAAATACCTCCCATTCATAACTCATCACTCCCATTCAATAAATACCTAAATTTATCGATCCGCCGTGTCGTCATATTACCGCCTATTTGAAAATCCTTCGCAATTTAACATCTCCAACGTCTTAAGATTATGTTCACCAAAATTTAAGCCTATCTGAGGTACGGTGTAGGAGAAGTGTTTCAAATTCCATACCTAACTTTATCGATCTGCCGTATCGTCATATTACCGCCTATTTGAAAATCCTTCGCAATTTAACATCTCCAACGTCTTAAGATTATGCTTACCAAAATTTATGCCCATCTGAGGTACGGTCTAGGAGACCCCCCACTGGGGGTCCCCCAGTGGGGGGTCTCCCCGGGACCCCCAGGTCCCCCAGGGACGAGACTTTGTGTGGTCGTACTGGCAGCACTTTGTGATGCCCGTGCAAAGTTTCGTTTGTTTTGAAGCATGGGAACATGCTCAAAATTGCCCCAGCGTGTATGAACAAGAATAATAATAATACGGAAACAAAGCAACAACAATAGGGACCTTCGTCCCCCTTCGGGCTCGGTCCCTAATAATAATAATAATAATAACAAGTGTGTATGTGTGTGTGTGTGTGTTTAATCCCCAAATCCCATATAATGTCAGCAAACGGCAAAAGGAGAAATAAAATTTGTCAACTGGACAAAAGTTTATTTGGTTGAATACATTTCACACCTCAGCCAAGCTGCTTCTTCAGTTCTGGTCAGACGCTGGTGGACACTCCTTAAAGATCCCATGACATGGTACTTCTTGATGCTTTTATATGGCTCCTTAATGGTTCCCTAATACTGTAAATCAATCCTTCTTCAAAATCAACACTCAGTGCATGAGAAACAGAGATAAGATGAGAAAGAGTCATAAATCTCTCTCTCAAACTCTTTATTCTGGGCGTTGTTGCTTGAATGCAAATGAGGAGAAAAGAGCTGGCCAATAGTAGAGGGTGGGGGCGTGGCCAAACTCTCCGCTCAGAGCTCAGAGCCCACAGCTGATCCATTTCCTTGTTTTTGCACGGGGGAGAGATTTGAAGCGTTCCATTGAAAAATAAACACATTTCCACATAAAATAAAATTAAACCACTGCTGTTCAAAGGTCCAGAGGCTCAGATAAAGGACTTCCGAGCCTAGAAACACTCGGACGTGCCTCCAGGCAAATAAAAAAACGCATTTCGCATTGCCTAGCGCATTCGCAGTCCAAACTCTCTGGGCGTGATTTACAGAGACGCTGAGTACAGACAGACGGGGGTGGAACTGCATTTGCATTTCTTTTTTCGATCTGACGTCAATAAGGTGCCTTGTTCAAACTCGCCCGTTTGAGCTCCGATTTTTTGGAACGCAGAAAAGGATCGCAAATGCTCAGTTTAGACATTTCACAACTTTTAACCATGATGGGGGGGGGGGGCTAAACAGGGTAGGGGAGCTCACATTAACGTTCAAAAACCTCAGAAAGTGAAAATTTCATGCCATGGAACCTTTAAAACTGTCTCAAGGAAGGAGCTAACTACAATGAAATTACTATGAAACTATCACACCTATTTGTTTACAGTTTCTGTTAGTTAGGTAGGCCTATTAAATATGCAGTGGGAGTGGAGTGTGGGGTCTTGTTAGCATAAACATTCAGGGCCATAATGGGTGTTTTCACACCTCTGGACCTGACCTGGCTAACCCTATTGTTTTCTTTGTTTGTTTTGATTTAGGTTTGAGGATAGTGTTATAGATGGGAGACAGATGATGTCTGAGACCTCCATTTCTGTTCAAGGAAGGATTCTCTTTCTTGACAAAAATAGCCTCTTTAATTAACTCAAACTCAAACCAGTTCTTTTCTCTGGCCAAGATCTGTACCTCACTGTCCTCAAAGGAGTGGCCCGTGGCTTTTAGGTGGAGATGTACGGCAGATGAAGGTCCACTCTGGCTCTCCCGTCTGTGTTGGTACATCATCTTGTGAAGTGGTTGTTTTGTTTCTCCTATGTAGCACTCGCTTCAGTCTTCACTACACTGAATGGAGTAGACCACATCTCTCCTTTTGCCATGGATTCCACCTGGACAACGGAGGGATATTACATGTACAGTATGTCACCAAATGTTTTGTATTGCCATAAATAAAATGGCATTACAAAAAGTTGACAGAATTTCTAAAACAGTGAAAATAATCACAAAAAGTGCTGAGTCCACTGCAATATCGGCCACCTTCAAAAACTCCTCTAGTTCAGATGAGGCTGCCGTCACGCTCCATTTTCCTCTCAAGGGGGTGGATTCTCTTCTGCATGAGGACAGTGCACAAACAGTGCGGCAGCAGCAGCAGCAGTGTGAGTGTGAAGGACTGAACATGACTATAGGACACACATTATACAGGGCACATGCAGAGAGAGGACATCTACTGTGGAAGAGCCTTTCTCATCCATGCTTACATTTATGCTAAGCTAAAGCTACACAAACCTTTTCTCTCTCTCTGCTCATGGTCAAGAACATTCAGCTATACCTTCATGTATTCAATACACAAACAGAAATGAAAACATGGGGCAAGTTAGATGAAACTTCTTACCTCCATTTTATCCAAACATCTTTCTTCCTCAGCTTGAGATAATATGTATATCTGTAATTATATTTTCAATTTAAAGGTCCGGTATTATGTAAAATTGACTCCTGTGAGCTTTAATTCATGTTAGAATGTTACGATCTCATCAAAAACATACCTGAAGTTGTGTTTTTGTTTCAGGAATCAGGAATCAGGAAGGTTTTTATTGCCATATGAGTGAACAGGTTCACAACATTAGGAACTTGCTTCGATACCTAGAGCGGACAGACACTCCGAGCACCAGGGCTGCCATTCGCGGTGCCAACTTGGTTGCAGAGTAGAAAAAGATGCAATACAATCAGTGACAATTTAACAACATGTAATGACAGAAAAACAATTGGAGATTAAAGCATTATCTTCTTTTTTTGTTGGCTTTTCTGTTAACACAAATAAACTATTTCAGAATCCCATATTGTTTCCTGTACTTACTTCCTGTCCACGTAAGCCAACTTTGCGTGTTCGTTCACTGTAAGGGTATGGAATAAAGTCAACACTATACTATTCTATCAGCTAATAATACATACCAGAAAGATAACTAGGATTCGGACGATTCAAGTAAATGAACGCTTTATTCCCTGATACAATATTTCTAAGCAGAGCTCTGGAGGTTCTGAGTCCTAAACAATGGTTAGTTCACGCCGCTATCTCCCCAGAAACCTAACCACTGACTCAGAGACATCCGTATATAAAACACATGAAATGAATATGCATGAATGTGCAAGAGGAGAGGTGTGGCTTGGAGTGGTCTTCCCCCTTCTGGAGGCAAGCTGGAGAGGAATGTAGATGTAGATTCCTTATCAGTCTCTTCTCATGCCCTCTCATGACCTTTTCTCTCCAGACCCCCCTATAACTCAAGGCAGAGTGGTTGCACAAACAGAAAACACAATACATCTTTTAACTCCTCCATCGTAGTCATTTTTATTTTCTACAATTTGAATGTGCAAGAGGAGGCGGCGTGTGTCAACCATTGTAATCCAGCTTAAAGGTGTAGCCTGCAAACTTATGAGCACAACATGTTGCCCCATATAACGGCGTTTAACCAACACTTTATTGATCATCAGAAGCAAATCATTCAAAGTCCCACAATCAAATGTGGATATAAAAAGTAATAATAAAGTTATACTCCTTCAATTCCCCCTTCTGAGGTCTCTTGGACCTCACAGCAATCATTACCTGTGGACCAAAAGTATTTATCCCTGAAAACATTAACATTCAACTTGTAATTGTAAAAACTTGAAAAATGTACAACTTCAACTAGAAAAATATAAAATCGTGAAATGTTAAAATATAAAATGGTAAAAATGTAAAAAGTTTTTTTTTTTTTTTTCAAAACCATCATCCCTCAGCCTTCTCGTGCTCCATTGCGATAAGCCCTTACGATATAACAGAGATGCACAGAAACAAATTCTCAGAACATCCTGTAGTATTTGACCCTCGTATACAATCCAATGGTACACACAACTCTGAAAAAGAAAACATAACACTTCCCAAAAACATTTGATTACTCATTCATGAAATCAATACCGCAGTCTCCATTACAGTCCTCCTCCTGACCATTCCATTCCATTTCTTTTCTCATGGCCTTTTCCATTTCATCCTCCACATTCTCATCACCCCTTCAGACATAGGCCCGTTCAGCAATTCAATTCCTTCATACAGTTTGGAAGGAGGATGTTGAATGAATATTCCTGCGGTCGTTTGTTGCATAGATCTAGAAATACACTTAAAAATGCAAGGCACAACACATCCAAAAACAATCAACACAATTACCAAAATTATCAAAAGAGTTACCACAACACGTTGAAGAACGGCCTTCCAGGAACCAGAGGTGAGCCAATCCCACCAAGAGGAGCCAGTGTCACCAGATTCTTGGGATTCTAGAAAGTTCTTAAGACTGTCAATTTTACGCCTGATTTCAGTCCAATTAGCCGAATTATCCGGTATGTAAGTACAGCAGTGGTCAATGCCAACAGCTGCACACATCCCACCTTGTTCTGCATACAGAGCATCTAATCCTAACCTGTTTTGAGTAGCCATTTCTGCTACTGCCTTCAGTTCACTGTTATCTTTCAACTGATCTACAATTTCACCCATTATGTTGGTTATGTTCTCCAAAGTCCACCATACTTCATTCATTCGTTTAACTAGTGAGGAAGTACCCAGCATAGGGATTGCTGTATATAATAACCCCTGACCATAACTGTACAACGGTGTTCTACCTCCATAGTCGCTAAGGGGGACATACGCTTGTACTGGTTTGAATGATCTACGTTTGGCATGATGCTGATGTACATTATGATGTCCGTATTTTTGTAGGGCTTCACTCATTAGTGAGTCTGAGATTACAATGGAGCTGGGTGTCAATCTGGCTAAAGTACACGTTCCACACCAGTTTTTTTGTAAAAACCAATAAGCCTTTTCTCCACATAACCAAACCATGCCTGGGGGAGTGGGGTAGCCCCATTCTCCTGGTAATAATAAAAAGGCAAACTTTACACCTGTAGTGTTTGGTATTAGGGCAGATATATTAAATGGGTATCCCCCACCTGGGGCATATTGCGACTTAAAGTTTAAGTATACATCTCCTGGTTGTGCCCAATCACTGACCATTGTACCATTTTCCGGAGGCACCCGTAGATATACCTCAGCTTCTTGATTTCCCAAGAGATGGGATTTTATAGAGCACTTCTGCCGAATGGCTAGAGGCGCTGGCCAGGGGTACCTGGCAAATGACAGTCCTTTAAGGAGTGTCGTATTGGATTTACTGGTCCAATTTACAGGGGTTGTCCATTGAGAATATGAGGCATTAACTGTGCACCATGGGTATTCGGTTTGCCTATTCTTACTACTGCCTCGAAAGTACCATTGAAATACTCGTAACCAGCACACTAAGTCTATAGCAGAAATTGGGACTGGAAATGAGCTGGGAGATTCTCCTGAATGGTGTGGTTTTAGAGAACACACCCAACATGGTTTAGTGACATTTGTGATGTTAGCTATATAGTGTGCCAATTTGACCCAAATATTGTCTTCACTCATGATGTGAGTCGATTAGCGCTCTGCGTTTCCTAGAAGCTCGTCCCTCTGCAAAAAAGACAAGGTTACATCTGACACAGAATGATTCTTCACACCATCCATGAGCCATTGTTCAACTCGTGTCCGGGACTGTATGTGCCGTCTAGTGGCCACCATTACTAACTGTGTATCTTTTAGAGGAGTTTCATGCCAGAACATTAATAATGGGACTGTCACTATTATGATGACCAAAGACAGAACACACAGCCACATTGGAACTCTCCAAAATGGTCCTGGTAAATGACTAGGACCTAAAAACCATCTCTTAAAAGTTAAAGCAGGTAATCTGTCTGAATCATAATCAGACTGTGGTGTTTGTGGACGAGGAGGTGCCCTGTCCCTGATCCTGTCCCTGTTGTCCTCCCCCTTCAGTGGAGCCTCCAGATCCACTTCCATAATAAGGTTTGGCAAATGAGTGATGAAACCAGTTGTCTGAGCCTTTAACTTTAAAGGCGTGTGATGTCCTGTGAGTGACTTCAAAGGGGCCCTTGTAGCGTGGGGAGGCCCAAGATCCACGAACAGCTTGTTTCACATAAACCTTTGAGGGTAAATGAGAGGTGTGATCAGAGATGAGAGTTGGATCTGAGAAAGTGGTTAAGCCAGTCACTAAACCTCTAAGAGTCTCAAAGTAAGGCTTGTATTGGAAATAGTGGAATATGAGTTGTGGATCAATAGGGGCATTTCCCGTTGGCATACAACGACCGTGTGTGAGTTCATATGGGGAATAGCCATTTCGAGAGTTGACCAAATTATGCATGGCCATGTTTGCCGCTGGAAGTTGAGATAACCAATTAGTTGTTTTAGCGTCCGCGCACATTTTGGCCAAGAATTGTTTGAGAGTGCGATGACAGCGTTCAACCATAGCATTTCCCCGGGGATGGTACACGCAGGAGAAAGATTTTGTGATGCCCAACAGCTTACAAACCTCAGCAACATCTCTAGATGTAAACTGTTTACCATTGTCCGAGTGAACTTCTGTCGGTACACCATGATTAGGAATCCAGTCTGTGACTAAGGCCTGAATGATGACAGCTGCCGTTTCAGATTTGCACGGGTAGAATTGAGTCCAACCCGAGAATGAGTCAATGATAGAGAGGAGGTATCGTTTACCTTTACAGGGCGTGATCATGTCTGTGAAATCACAATGAATTATCTGACCAGGGAATTGACCACAGCGTAACTTACCTGGAATGTTTTTGTGCGGTTGTGGGTTGTAGGTAGCACATGTAATACATGAGCGCGTGAAATCACGGCATAGTTTAAGAGGATTTGGATGGTACCATTCACGTTGTAAGAGCTCCGCCATGTGTCCTGCATTGTAATGGGCCTTACCATGGAGTGTAGTCAGCAGTTCGAAAACAATGTTAGGGGAAACATACGGCAAACCTGTAGGTCCCCTATAAATATTGTCCTCAAAGTACCTGTCAGCACCTCTAGCTCTTTCCCAAAATCTGGGTCTTCTTGGCTGTGTCGATGATGTATCTCATTCAGGGTGAACGGATGTGCTACTTCAGGTAGATCAAATCCTAGAGACTTTAGCGTGTGGGGGATGTTAGGGGAATCCCCCTGGAAATAGATACCAGAGGCGTCACAAAGGGCACCCTGGGAAAGCCAATACTGTTCTTCCCCTGGTTGCGCCAGGGATTGAACAGTTGAAAGAAAGACCTCTAATGTAGGAGAAATAAGATATTGTCCAGCGCGTTGATACCCACCTGCTGTTTTAGCAGCTACATCCGCAGCCGCGTTGCCTAAAGCAGTCATAGAACCAGCCTTTGAATGGCCTGGCACTTTTACAACAGCTAATTTCTCAGGGATCAATAGTTTTTCGGCAATTTCTTCCCATAGATCACGGTGAGCAATCGGCTGTCCTTGTGCAGTGAGAAAGTCACATCTGCGCCACGTGGGCAAGTCACGGGTAATGCCACCATGTACAAACTGAGAATCTGTAAAAATCGTACACGGGTTATCCCCAGCAAAATCAAGAGCCATAAGAATAGCTTTTAGTTCAGCATATTGAGCTGAACGTCCAAGTTCAGGTCCCCACATTGAGACAGTAGGGATGTCAGTTTTGTCCTTAAAATGCACTACAGCTGCTGCAGCACGTAGTGAGCCGTCATCCTGTCTGTGACAATGTCCATCAGTGAAAAGGAGAAGAGAGTCCGGAATAACGGAGGCAGATAAATCAGGACGGATCAGAGTCTCAGCTTGAGAATAGGCTTCACAGTTGTGGGAGGAGCCCTGAACAGCCAGACCAGATGACGAGTTGGAAAGGGTGTCTGGGGCAAAAGTAAGATTGGGAGCAGTTAGAACTGCTGAAAGTTTCCTCTGTCGCTGAGGAGTCAGGGCAAAAACTTTAGATTGAACATATGCCACCACAGAGTGACATGTGTAGATTGTCAATGGGTGGTCCATAACTACATGGGCACATTTGGTCAACAGTTTTGTCAAAGTATCAGCATATAAAACACAGGAGGGGCCTTCTTAGCTACCGGATCCAAAGCGTGGAGACGTATAATAATATACGTCTGTCACCTGTTGGTGCTTTCTGCCATAATGTCCCATATCCGGATGTCGGAGTTAACGTTGTGTCAAGGTAGAATGGCTTACTATAGTCTGGGAGAGCCAGATCAGCACAGGAAGCCAGATTCTGTTTCAGAACAAGGAAAGCGGTGTCAGCTTCTGGGGTCCAAACCAAAGGGGCATTTAAGTCACTTAACTCCGGCAGTTTTAATGATGGTTCGCAAAGGAGCAGTCTTACCTGTATAGTCTGGCACATGTCCACGAGAGTAGTTCGTTAGTCCTAAAAGGAAAGCAGGTCTTTGACTGTTTCTGGGCGAGGTGTCTTAAGGATAGCTTGTTGCTGGCTCGGTGAGGGGCGAATGGCCCCGGATGTGATGATTTTGCCTAAGAAGTTGACCTGAGGGCGACAACACTGTAATTTGGATTTAGACACTTTGAATCCATGGGTCAGGAGTTTGGACAGGACGTTAGATGTAGTGGTCAAGCAGTCCGTCGCAGATCGAGAGCCAATTAAGATATCATCGACGTATTGAATCACCACAGACCCGTCCGGGACCTGGGTGTCCGCCAAACATTTCCGGAGGCAATCATTAAATATACCTGGGCTATTTCTGTGTCCTTGTGGCAGTACAGTATACTGTAACTTAACGCCACAGTGTGTGAATGCAAACTGATACCTACTCTCTTTAGCCAAAGGAATAGAATAGAATGCGTGTTTTAAATCGATTACTGAGAAATGTGTCATGTCAGGTGTCAGGATGGATAGGCACTTGTGTGGGTCTGGCACTGGAAGAAGAGGTGTCGTGGTCACATCATTGACTTTGCGCAAATCATGTGCCGGACGGAAAGAACCATCTGGTTTTGGGACCGGATTTAAAGGAGTGTTCCATGTTGAGTCGGAAATTTCCAACACTCCAGCTTTCCAAAGATCTCTGAGTGCCTCGTCAACGCCTTTGAATTGGTTCTTATTTCTGTAAAGACGCTGTGGAACATAAACACGACTGTCTGGCTGCACGGTCAATACAACTGGATCACAAGTGAGACACTTACCAATGTCAGAGCCGTCTTTGGCCCAAAGTTCTTCTGGAAATTGATTAAGCATGTCCTCAGCCGAGTCATGATCTGTCAGTTCTCTACCATGTGATCTGTCTAGAGTTTCTTCGTCCATTTTGATCACGTCAGTCACATGTGGAAGAATAATTTTGTAGGCTTCAGTGGAGTGGCTGAATAGCAAATCAGGTATAGGAGTGGGACCCAATCAACAACTTTGTTTAACTTGTTTGTTAGAGGCCCTAATTCTCTAGCCTCTGTTCCTAGACCCAAAAACAATGAGCAATGTGGGTCTGTCAAATCATCTCTTTTAAAGAAAGGTTTCAGCTCGCTTGGTAATTGAACTGCAGCCACCACGCCAGTTTTGTGAACATATATACAAGTACTAGTGATGGAATAGTCATGATGTTTGATAGCTAGAAATGAGTCCTCATATAGCTCATCATCACCCTGACGGTCATAGTACATGGTCACGTGTAGAGGATCGGCAGGAGGGGAGAATGGGAAACGAGAGAAGAACCACGGCTTCCATTGGAGCATGTTGTAGAAAAGTCCTTCATTTTCGATGGATTGTGGTTGTAAAAATCCCCAGTATATCTTAGAGTGAGGGTCCTCACCAGGTTGGCAAAGATAAGCTCTATATCCAGGCGAGCCAGAACAAACAACACTTTGTCCATTGGGCCAAGTGACCTGTAGGCCTTCTGGGTGGCAAAGTATAGTAGCTCCAGTCATTTGTAAAATGTCTCTGCCCAACAGGTTAACAGGAGTTTGTGGAGAGTGAATAGCCGGCATAGTTATTGCTTGACCAGCCAATTTGAAAGTCATTGGTTTTGTGATCCGTAGAGGTTTAGAATGTCCCATGAGTCCCGATAGGTTAATGCTCTTGTCGCTTAGGTCAGAAGGCTGAACCTTTTGGACCGTAGAGTGTGTAGCTCCAGTGTCGACGAGCATATTGATCTTACTACCACCCACCTCCACGGGTACCAGCGGTTCAGGGGTGGCGACAAGACTCATTGGGCCTCCTCAGAATTCAGCTTCGTAGTACAGCCCCTGGGGTCCCCAGGGCGCTGGACCTTGCCGTCCGTGTGGCCCTTGTCCATTGTTGTTTTGGTTTTGGCCACGACCTCTTCCATATCCAGGTTGATAACCCCCACGACGAGGGTTTTGAGGGGGTGTATTGCATTCACGGGCAAAATGTCCATTCTGTCCACAGTTATAACATGCTTCATTCTGTCCACCATAATTCACTTCTCATTCCACCTCCTCCTCTGCCACGTCCTCTGCC
This sequence comes from Paratrypauchen microcephalus, assembly GCA_036785185.1. Taxonomy (NCBI): domain Eukaryota; kingdom Metazoa; phylum Chordata; class Actinopteri; order Gobiiformes; family Gobiidae; genus Paratrypauchen; species Paratrypauchen microcephalus. Next base: position 4,818,574 of record JAVJIX010000059.1, read on the forward strand.
CCTGCTCTGTCCTCTCCAGTTGTTGTTTCCAGAAAACTGGGGTTGTGGTGTCACGTATAAGACGTTTACTGGTGTTGGGGCTGGTGTGGGTGCATGAGGTGCAGGTGTTGGCTCAGCAACTGGAGTAGTGGCTACCATCTGCTTTGCGGTTCCCGCCTCTTGTTTATCTTTACGAGTTTTGGTGGCCGCACTCCTGGCATCCGCAACCTGCAGTCTCAGCAACTCCTCCTGAAGCGATACATTTTTACTGGTTTTGTCTTTCTCTTGTTGATTGTATAAATCAGCGTGGTGTCTCTCAAGTGGATCAGGAAAAGTTCATGATTGCCCGTCAAGCCAGGTACAGCCCTAAGTGCCGTCTGAATGGGTTGCGGTAAAGCCGCAATTACCTGCTGTAAGAACAGGCAGACTGTTTGTGGTTGTCTATACGGATGTACATGCATAGATTTAGTGTAAGCCTCAATACAGGCTTCCATAAAGGCGGTAGGACTCTGTCCTGTGACGAATGGAGTCAAGGTTGGAGGCGTTGGAGTCATTACTGGATAACGCTCTATTAAATTACGCAATATGTCATCAGCAAAGGGCGCGAAGGGTCCTTCCATATCTTCATCGTCGAGACCCAAATCGCGGAAAATAGACGTAGCTACGTGGGCGGAGGAACACTCCACCATGAGGAGCTTAATATCTGCCAGTGCCAGAGTGAGATGACTTGTGTGTGCACGCATTGTTGTGTACCATGGTGCGCCTCCCTGCGATAATGGTGGTAACTTATCTTTTAGTAGGATCAATTCTGCGGCTGCCATGGGTTTGTACACCCGTGGCACTACCCCAGCTACTGCTGGGCCTGTTGCCAGTAGTGGGAAATTGTACTGTGTTTTACCCTTTGGCCTATCTGTCAGTGCAGCACGGAGCTGTTCAATTTTGTCTCTTTCGGCTTTTATGTTTTCATTTAGATCGTTCATTTGGGTATCTAGACTACCTTTAACCCCTTCATCTGTAGTGTGCTTCTTTTCGTTACGCAAGTACTTAAGTGTCATTTGTGATGCGTATATGGATTTGTTCAGGGCGTTAATTTGTTCTAGTAACATATCCTTGCCTGCACTGTCACTGTCCTCCTCATCCGACCACTGGGATTTGTATGTCGCCTTGGGCTTCGCGCCGGGCTGTGCTGGAGCCAAGCGTAAGTCTTCCAATTTGTCTGTTATATCCTTTAGGGCAGGGGCTGTAGCTTGTGAACATTCTTCTTTTATTTTCATCTTCAGTTCTTCCAATCCTTGCGCTTGTTGTTCCAGTGTTGCTTCCATGTCTTCCTGTGTTTTACTTACCTGCTTTGCTAATTTGTTTAACGTATCCACAATGTCTGCCCCAGCCAAGGCTTTAGCCAATTCCTCTGTTTGTTTACTCAATTTTTTCTTCTCTGCTTTTGGTAAATCGAGTTGTGTAAACAAATGCTCCCGGACATCTTCAACTTGTTTTTCCGTCAGTGGTTGTGAGGGTTGTATGTCTGCATTCATAAGTCCATGTAGAGCTAAGAGTGGATATAATCCACTGCCGCCAGATGGCGCAGTGGGGCTACTTACCTGGTGCTTGCTTGTCTCTGTGTACGCCGGAGGGCGTTCTGAACTGTCCGACTTCTTATTTTTTACCCGCATGGTCGGGTAGATTATTCTTGTGCGGGCCCACATTCCAGTTAAGGTTTCAAACAGAGGGCCCAACCATTGTTGCTGTTCTTTCAGTTCCTTCTTTCTGCTTTTCAGTTCCTCTTTTTTGTGTTTATCCATTTGTCCACTTGCCAAGTCCCTTCTTATCATATTTAACTCATTTACTGCGTCCATATTCAACGGTGTAAGGTCACCGATCAATTTGGTCAGTGGCATCTGTCCTTCCGCTGGTTTCTGTGCATCCTCAAGCAATTTTCTGCACTTTCCTGTTAAATCACTCAACTTACCCTTTTTCCACCATGCCGATTGAGGCATTTTTGTCCATGCTCTCTCCAACCAAACTTCCAGTGTCTGTACTTCAGGTTTTCCCTGCGCCATGTTATCCAATTGTTACTGTGATTTACTTACCAAATTATTTTATTACTACCCCCGCTCAGGATCCTTGTCCCGCGTAACTAGTAGTAAAAGGCGTCTAAACCTATGTATATACTTACTGTAATTATTTAACTGTTACCCCCGCTCAGAATCCGTGTTCCGCGTAACTAATAACAGAGGCTTCTAAACCTGCTACTTTAATGCGGGCTCTTAGCTAGCTTAGCCCTTTAAGGTTTTACGTCAGCTCCTCAGTCTGACTTCGCTCTACCAGTAACGTTTTATTCCGCTCCCCGCGTCCGGGTTGCAAGGAGATCCTCCCGCGCGAGTCCGAGACCTTTTAAAACTCCTAACGAGTAGCGCGTAGTTCTATTTCCTTTATCACGAAGTATATACAATTATTTCACTTTTAATTTAATTTAATTTAATATCACAGATTTTAGCAATTTAAACGACACTATTACAATCCACGAGGTCAAAACGACAATATTCAAACCAATGTCAATAATCCCACATTTACTAAATTTAGAAAAATAGCCAATAGACTTACTTTGATCTCAAAAAATAATAGAGAATCAAAATAGTCTTACCTTAAGTTGTGGGCGCCCAAGGGAAAATTGACATCAGCCGTGGAGTGTAGATCTGGTATGTCTACCGCGAGGCGCTATTGGGTTGGTCCGGATCGTACGCAGTGTCCGTCAGCCACCGGTCCAAGTGTTGACCACTTCCCCCTGCAGCCAACGTCGGAGACAACAGTTAAAGCTCTATCTATCTTTTTTGTTGGCTTTTCTGTTAACACAAATAAACTATTTCAGAATCCCATATTGTTTCCTGTACTTACTTCCTGTCCACGTAAGCCAACTTTGCGTGTTCGTTCACTGTAAGGGTATGGAATAAAGTCAACACTATACTATTCTATCAGCTAATAATACATACCAGAAAGATAACTAGGATTCGGACGATTCAAGTAAATGAACGCTTTATTCCCTGATACAATATTTCTAAGCAGAGCTCTGGAGGTTCTGAGTCCTAAACAATGGTTAGTTCACGCCGCTATCTCCCCAGAAACCTAACCACTGACTCAGAGACATCCGTATATAAAACACATGAAATGAATATGCATGAATGTGCAAGAGGAGAGGTGTGGCTTGGAGTGGTCTTCCCCTTCTGGAGGCAAGCTGGAGAGGAATGTAGATGTAGATTCCTTATCAGTCTCTTCTCATGCCCTCTCATGACCTTTTCTCTCCAGACCCCCCTATAACTCAAGGCAGAGTGGTTGCACAAACAGAAAACACAATACATCTTTTAACTCCTCCATCGTAGTCATTTTTATTTTCTACAATTTGAATGTGCAAGAGGAGGCGGCGTGTGTCAACCATTGTAATCCAGCTTAAAGGTGTAGCCTGCAAACTTATGAGCACAACATGTTGCCCCATATAACGGCGTTTAACCAACACTTTATTGATCATCAGAAGCAAATCATTCAAAGTCCCACAATCAAATGTGGATATAAAAAGTAATAATAAAGTTATACTCCTTCAAGATATAACATAAGGTGATCTTTTTTGTTGGTAACATAAGGAAGGATGTGGGGGTGGTCAGATTGGAAATCGATGAAGTTGATTGAACCGAGAGCAGAGGTCAGACCTTTTTAAAGACAGGGAATTTCTACTATTATTTCTGTTTTCAGTGACAGTGTAAGAGTGAGTGCCATTTTTTACGTAGAGTCCAGATAACAAACCACAGTTCGTGGCCTTGGAAGTGTTGATGCAGGGAGGCGAAGTCAAAACACAGATAACCATTGGAGCCAAGACAAGATTTTCACAGGAGACATAATAATAATCCAGGGGGGTTCATTTAGAAATACATTTTTAGAGACCCAGGTAAATAATTTAGACTGAGCTCGGGTGCCAGACCCCCATCTTCATTCACACATGTTGGAGTAAACATGATTATCATCATCATTAGTCTGTCTACATCTCCAAAGCTCAAAATCTGTTCCACCTTGTGATGTCATAAAGCTGTAGTTTTCAAGTTAAATTGTATGAACCATCTCCTACCTTTTGTTCAGTAGAGATTGAAAATTTCAGGGCTGAAATGATCTAAATAACTCTAGTGAAGGTGTATGAGGCTTAAAAACACAGGGGAGCGCTTCCTGTATAACAACAGAACATCACAAGGTGGTGTTTTCAGTTTGGGAGCCTAAATATGCAGGATTTGTGTGTTAAACATGTGGGAATGAAACTAAACATAACCCTGGGTGTTTTTGACGGCAAAACAACATTATAACACACAGAAAATAGCGTAATAGACCCTTTAAATGTGTGTAAAATGGTATACAACATACACCTCAAAATGTTCACCTCAAATCTAGACATGATGTTCTAATAATCCAGTAATCCAGTGCAACATTTGCTTTACACATAATAGTCAATCTAATCTAATCTCTTTCTAATATGGTTATTTCTATTTAAGTGAAAGTTCACAAAAGCATACAGCAGGTGTATCTCAGAACATTTTATATTCCAGACACTATTGTTGCTCCATTAGTCTGCGCACAAGCTGACAAGCACTTTAGATTTATGAACCATTTTTGGTGCAATTATAAGTGCAGTGAATAACATGTATAATAGCTTTATACATAATTAGAAAACACCATCACAGAGAATCAATCCAATAAGAAAAGTGGTAATTATAGGCAGTGTGACAAAGATGTAGGGATTGATGAAAAGCCTCTTGGTGAGTTGGCACCACGGCATGTTAAGTACCAGTGTGTATGTGCACATATAAAGTGTTTATGGGGTATGCTCTTGTCTATGTCACACATCCATCGCTAATAAACAGCACTCCTTTATTTCCTGCTCTATTAATCATCAGCCTCCAAGTTTAGGTTTTTATGTCACAATCTTTTAAAAAAGGGATTAATCCGCTTTTACACTCTCGTCACAGCCAGACACGGCACCTTATTAAGCCCCCATAGGGACCCAAAGTCTTCAAGCAGCTTTAAATTAGTGCTTTCTTTCTCTGTTTGATTTACATTCCGTGATTAAATGGGGGTGAGAGAGGGGAAATAGCTGGCATCAGCAGCTTCATGATCTTTGAATGCAGGAACTGTTACTTTGCCGCAAACTAAATCATTCCAATAACCCTCAGTGTCTGTATAGTCCAATGGCACAGAGTTAGTCCCTTTTGCTTTCTAGGCATGCACTGCACTGATGGAACAAGTATCATTAAATACACCCAACATGTGTGTCGTTTTTATTATGACTAGTCAGATGGTTTACATGCCCCCTATACACCGTCCAAAGATGATGCCTGATGACCAGGTGACCATCTGGAGGGTTAAAGGTCCAGTGTGTAGGATTCGTGGTGCATAGGTGGATGGTGGCTATTGCAATTCCTGTTCTAGCTACGGCAGACCTCGAGGGTCACCCGGGCGCGACGTAACGCGGACAGCTCGCGTACCCGTGCACGAACCGCGCGCCGCTACTGTATAAATAAAACGCGGTCCCGTTCACTGTTTTTTTTTTCTTTCCGCATGAGAGCACACATTCCTGATCGTGTACCATGATAATCTACACATCAAATGAAACCTTAGTCTCATCTTTCTGACTATGCAATTAATTTCCCGGCAGAACAATCACTCCCCGAGCACATGGGGCTTTTAAATGGAAAAGCACAAAATTAGGTTTGTTACTTTGCTTACCTTTGAAGGCTCTGGACAGGTCAAACTCAGTATTTCACCATAAGCTTGGCCTCAATCTGTCCGTAAGGATCCAGCAAATAAAATCCAGTAAAACAATTTAGTCCAAAACACGTGTTAGATCCATTACAACGTGTGATCCGGCAACATGCTTGTCGTTGTTTATCCAAACGCGTACTATCTCAAGCCCTTGCCGAAGGCGAAGGCGGAGCCCAAATGTCCTTCTGCGGCTCTTGTAATCAAAATGGCTGCCTCTATATGGGGAAGATCCCCCTTTTATGTGACTATATCTAAGTCCAACAGAATACGTTGATTTCATGATGGAAGTGAAAAGGCTTGGAAAACACTGTATTTTTGAATGGGTATCTTCAATTTCGGTAATTAACGGGTAAAAATCTTACACACTGTCCCTTTAAGAGCATTCTGTAAGAATGTATGATTTTAAGAGACGTTGCCACCAAAATAGTGTTAATGCATTAGAGCAGTGGTCCCCAACCACCGGGCTGTGGACCGGTACTGGGCCGTGAACCCTTTGGTACCGGGCCATGGCGGCTCATTCCTCCACCCCTTCATTTTGAGTGGCCCGTCCGTGTTCCAAAAAGAGCATGTCGACTTCCATGTGCGCATGAGGCTTGTCTTAGGCACATGATACATTAACGCTAATATTAAACCCACAAGCAGCAAAATGAGTAAAAACACAGACGTCTTTGGAAAGGAGACAGAAGAAGAGCCTACGCAGCTTTTGGAAAGCAATGATGTCGCGATGCCATAATCATCTGCTTTGGCAGGACTCCCAGTCGCCGTTCTGCTTCGAAACTCATAGAAGTAACTCCACTTCGTCGTCGGTCCAAACTAGAGAGTTGGCTTTTGTGCGTGTGTTCGCATCATTATTATCTTCTTGTGTTTGTTTGCGGAAGAGAAAGGACTTTATGCGCATGCGCTCTTTGTAGTATTGCGTTTCCGGTGGCTCTGGCTGTTTTTACATATCGGTGTGGCATATGTATTACATTGTTTTCACTCAGCGCTCCGTTTTCGTCTGGATGCAAATATTTACTGACAATACCAGGAGACCTACTTAAAATATGGATTTATCGCAACAGGTGATTCCCATACACCAAGCCCGCTCTGCATAACATGCGGCGACCAGCTCTCCAATGAGGCGGCCTTAAAAGTATGTTCGAGACATCAACTCTGCCGGTATTCTGGATAAAACTTATGGAGTAGACTGGAATAAGCAACACACTTCGGGTGTCATTGTCTCCCATTACGCTGAGATGCGACCATCTCGTAGCAGAGAAACAAGCTCAGGGCTCTCACTGATTCAGCGTTATGGTGAGTTGTATTTTTCATGTACTTTATATTTGTTTTGTGGGCATGTTTAAGCATAGCGACCAGAGAGCGTAGGGGCAGAGAGGATGTTGTGACTCTTGTTATGTTGTTGGCGCATGTCATGGAGGACGCTGTTATTAAAGTTATACAAGTACACAGTGGATTCACCGTTATTATATTTACAACATACCACAGTTCTTCTGTTGTTCGTATAATTTTATTTTGTGGTATTTATCCGCCGATATCCACACGCCCCCCCCACCTTCCACTGGTCCGTGAAAATTTTGGGTGACATTAACTGGCCCGTGGTGCAAAAAAGGTTGGGGGCCACTGCAATAGAGAACTATTAATGATGCTTAAATAAGTTTCTATTTTGCAAAGCTACATCTATAGCCAGATCTGGTTTAGACTCATTGAATTTTAGATGTCAATCTGCACTATGACTCAGCACCAAAAAATAGGCAAGCTGAGGGAAGTAGCTTCACAGATGACAACAGCAGTGAACACTGCCTGAAGCTGAGATTGAACCATCAACATCCAGGTACGTTATATGCACTGTACTGTAACATTTGTCTTTCTGTGCTTTCTTCTCTGTCGAAAGTAGTGTGAGAAAATATGCCTACACATTCATATTGACAAATAAACAGTTTTTAGGAAGTGGGATATGAAAATTTAAATTGTTAATACAGAACTTAGAAGCCCACATTTCTGTGATCTTCGCAGAAGAGTTGGCTCCTTGTTTATTCACCATCTTCCATCTTTGTCTGACTCATCAAGAAATAGAATCAATATACCAACAAGAACAGAATGCTCACGTTGTGCAGAACATATCAAATTTTAATTAAATCTGTTTATGCAAACCAAAGTACTGAATAATTGAATTTTAAGCAGACTGGATTTGAGTTCTCCCTTGACAAAACAGTTTTTTTTATTACAAGTAATTATAAGCTGAAAACTTACATGGGAAGTAGTTGTAACCAGATAAAATAAATATTTTTTTTCCAGGCATATGCCTTAACATCACAACGGCCACCATACAGTTGCCTCCCCGTGAGAGAAGTTATTAGGGCAACCTGCCTCCTGTGTAAGCACTAAACACAGGGAGGGGAAATAAATCATAATATCCATTCAATATGTCCATAAGTTATGAGGACACGGAGCTTTTCCTTAACACCCTTTGGGCCCAGTAACCAGAAACAGTGAGTACATAAGTACAGCTCATACAGAAGCCCTTGTGTGAACGTTTAATCTGAACAGTAATCACATTTAGCGTCACCATACATTTGCCAGGTTAGAGAAAAGGCTTCAAAAGGCTTTGTCTTTACAAAAATAAAATAGACAGAAAATGGCTGCATGTAGAGGAAGAAAGCAAAAGGGATTTTGCCAAGTCTGACAGTCGGGGGATGCAAGCTAATTATCCTGTGGTGCTTGGAAGCTGGAGTGCTCATTGACAATCACAGGCTGCTCTCAGGGTGTATATAGCTATTAGGCTGAGAGACAAGGGTTGGCCAAAAGCACTGATCACTGTGGTCACGCCAGCCAAGCTAGATCAATTTGCAGCCTGTAGCCATTTATTCAAATGGTTGGTGAATGTGTCCTCTTCTGCTTAGTGTTGAGTGGTTCATTGCTGAATAAATTAAATATGATCAAATTGGTTGTGAAAATAGTAACATTTGATTATGTAATGTATCAGGAAACATTCTGAGAATATTTGAATGTTAATTTGAGACTTTTTAATTTGTTTTGATGAAGAATGTTTTCATGGGTCAACAAAAAATGAAAACATGAGAGAGAAAAGAAAATCTAAAATCACTTTTGAAGTCTTAAACCATATTACTTGCTATATTATCATATATCAATATTAGTATTGAGTGATTTTATAACTTCCAGTCCTCTTTCACCTCATTTGGCTGCATTGCAGTCATACATCTTCATACTCGGAAGGCATGTAACAGCAAATCCATCGACACACATGTAATAAAGATTTCTACTGAATATATATATTTTTACAGTAGTTGCCATTGAATCTTTTCAGTGCACTGTGGATCTATTTTACATTATAATATCTTTACCCATGAAGGTGTTGAAAGAAATGAAGGTCACGCTAGTGTACTTTCCTTGTACATACAAGCGTCACTTAAAATAAATGCCATAAATTGTTGGGAACCTCTTAATACTCACAGAATTCAGGCCAAGTTCTGCTCAAATGGAGTCATCAGCCTGTGCTCATTCATCCAAATGTGTGTAACTGACCTGGTGAGGTGGACCTGCACACACAGGCACCTCTTTGATTGAGCCTCCCAACACAGACTTTGAAACAAACTCATATTCTATCATACTCTTAATATCATACTCTATGACATACTCCTTTACCTATACTGATGTAGCTCCTATTAGTCTTGAACAAAAGGGGAGATGTAATTATGAGCATATTGTGTTATTTGAAATGAAGAAGATAGGCACAACATCATCAGGATACAGACCTCTGGCACTGTAATAACTGAATATTTAACTTTTTCTTATAACAAGTCTCATCTGTTTGTCTCATTCTAGCTCAGACAACTCCTCTGCAACTATTTCACTTAAATCTATAGCAACAACACAGATTTCTACCCTTCTATACAGACTAACACACACACACTCAGAAATGTTCACGTTCATGTGCACAATGTCATATTTGAACTCAGACCTCTTCTTTTGACTTTATTCCCTTATTCCTCTGCTCCTCACCGTCTCCTTACCCCCCCCTCCCCTCGTGGCCTCTGTGCCTCCCCCGCCTCACCTATGGTTTGCATTAAATCAAATGGAGCACATTAAAGGTGTCATGCACAGCAGACAATGGCTTTTATGATTGCCTGCTGTGTTGGGTCTGACGGTGCCACACTGCCATATAAAACACCATTTGTATCAGCTCATTTCATAGAGCCTCTCTCGTCTGTTGAAACAGAGCCACAGATCTGGAGTGATATATGGAGGGGGTGTTTTGAGAGAGCAGACAGACGAGTCTGATCTACTGGGCTTTTCCTGAGTGACAAAGTCACAGTTTATGCTGCATTCTATCTCAATATTTATTTTATTTCTTACTTTTTAGGCCTGCATTGACTTTCTTGGACAGGACAAATAGGGGCTAACAGTGGGGATCGACACAATGCAACTTTTCAGAGACACATATCAATATCACAATGGTGAATCCAGTAGAGCGCCCTATAGCCTCGTTTCTGTTGGTTTACTTTGGAGTGGATCGGTACAGCCCACAATTGTCTCCACTAAAGTGAACTGTACTGCCCCATTTGAGGTTTCTGAGGTGGACCTTGAGGGGCACTAGTTTCCAGAGGGAGCCAGCCTCCTTCGACCTAGGTCACTTTCGCTTTAGTTAAAAACAACCAAGCAAGATGGTCGTAGAAGAACACTGACTCAGGCAAAACCAGACGATAAGAAACAGATAAAATAAGATAAGATAAGATAAGATAAGACTTGATCTCACACAGGAGAAATTTGCCACATTAGCTCTAGGCAGTTTAGTGCAAAAGAAAGTTTGAACAGAAAGTGCATGCAGACAAATAGTAATAATAATAAAAATAAGTAAATAAGAGAGTATAGAAAATATTGCATGTCTGGACTATACAGTGGAGTTATACAGTCTGATGGCGGTGGGGATGAAGGATCTGCGATAGCGCTCCTTCTTGCACAGCCTCAGTTGGCTGCTGAAGGAGCTGCTCAGCTCCTCTACAGTCCGGTGCAGAGGGTGAGAGGTGTTGTCCATGATGGGTGTAAGTTTGGCCAGCACCTCCTCTCAGCCACCTCCTCTAAAGAGTCCAGAGGACAGCCCAGGACAGAGCTGGCCCTCCTGACCAGCTTATTAAGTCTTTTTCTGTCCCGCTCTGTGCTGCTCGGGGCCCAACAGACAGCACTGTAGAGGAGAGCAGAGGCCACCACAGAGTCATAAAAAGTCTTGAGCAGAGGCCTGCACACTCCAGAGGACCTCCTCAGGAGGTGGAGGCGACTTTGTCCCTTCTTGTACAGGGCGTCGGTGTTGTGGGACCAGTCCAGTTTATTGTTGAGGTGAACACCCAGGTACTTGAAACTGTCCACAGTCTCTATGTCCTGCCCCTGGATGTTCACCGGTGAGTGAGGTAGTGGTCTCCTCCTGAAGTCAATCACCATTTCCTTTGTCTTACTGGTGTTAAGACTCAGGTGGTTGCGCCCACACCAGTCCACAAAGTCACTGATGACCGAGCGGTACTCCAGCTCGTTCCCCTCAGACACACAGCCCACAATGGCCGCGTCGTCAGAGAACTTCTGGAGAAGGCAGCTGTCCGTGTTGTATGTGAAGTCCGAGGTGTAGATGGTGAAGAGGAATGGCGAGAGGACAGTTCCTTGGAGGCCCCAGTGCTGCAGACTACCACCTCTGACTCACAGCCATGGAGCCACATGTACTGTGGACGGTCAGTGAGGTAGTCGATGGTCCAGGCAGCGATATGTCCATCAACTCCCGTGTCCTCCAGCTTCCCCCGCAGCATCGCCGGCCTGATGGTGTTGAAGGCGCTGGAGAAGTCAAAGAAAATGACTCTCACAGCACTCCCGGCGGTCTCTAGGTGGGTGAGCACCCGCTGCAGGAAGTAGATGATGGCATCCTCTACTCCTACGTTTGGCTTGTAGGCAAACTGCAGCGGGTCCAACGTGGGGCTCACCACAGAGCGGAGGTGGCTGAGGATCACCCTCTCCATGGGCTTCATGAGGTGGGAGGTCAAGGTGACTGGTCTGTAGTGGGCCGGTTCCCTGGTGTTTGTTGTTTTGGGAACCGGGACCACAGAGGACCACACAGGAGGTCTTTCACAGGACAGGGACGCTCTCCAGGCTGAGGCTCAGGTTCAAGAAATAAAATACATAAATTAACAATGCTAACCAAAAACCTGATCTTGTGGCAAACCACCATATTTCCTATCATGGGAACTTATATGTTAAACTCGATATATGGACTCACTAACACTGATACCTTGTGTGTGGAAGCACCCAGGTCAATAGACTCACTGAATTATTTCCTCTTTTGTTTTGTTTTTCTTTTTTCCCCAGATTTTTATCTTTTTTTATGCTAACCTGTAATGCTGCATTTTCCAACTTTACCTCAGGAAAATAATAACTTGGAGAAAGCAGCACTCAAGCTTCCAACAGAGCTGCTGCTCCTCCATATAAATGGGAGTCAGATACAGCAGATTATCATTTGGGATGACCCCTGAAGCCTCACAGAAATTACCACTGGTGACCTATGAGTTATAGCAGATAGACCTGCCAGGGAATAGAAATGTTTTAACATTAACCTTCTTGCACTAACGCAGAAGATATGCATTTACTGAACCTGCAAAAGTCAATTTCTGTAAAAAAAAGAAAATCAGTCCTGCTTTAAGGTCACATTGACATGGTCCGATAATTCCCCTTTCATATTCCTGTTAGTACATTACCACTACTGTGCTAGTCTATATGAACATTTGTTACAAAAGCGTTCTGGTTCCCAGACAAAAGACTGATAAAATGGCTTGAGGGAAATTTAAAAATGGAGCCACTGACTGAGGTGAGAGATTATAAAATAGGTGAAGAAAGAGCTGGCAGACATTCAAAGGGAGAGGCTAAATAAATTAATTGGTCTGAACAGGAAAAGAGAGGGAAAAGGGTGGGAGATTTGATATTCAGGTGTAGATAGAGGGGCCTCACAGTGAGTGAGATTACCCAGAAAGCCCTGACATGATTTGAATGAGGAAGGAGATGTTAGCAAGCAGACGCACTTACAGCAATAAGACATATACAGCCATAGTGATTATTAGAGCCAATCTCCTCCTCCTCCCTCTATGCACCCTGCCCCTCTCCCTTCCTTCCCCATTAGTATAGTGAGCATATTGGGCTTATTAAATTCTAATTGTGTGTAATGGCCGCCCCGGCTCTCCCGGGCCCTCTGTGACACAGCAAGCGTGAGTGGAGGTATTTGTTTTGCTAATTGGAAAGCGTTCGGATCCCTTAAGTGCTGGGCTGTTTGCTTTGCTCTGAACACTAGATGGATGGATAGATAGGTAAGCTCAGGTACTGCTGAGGATACGAGTCAGAGCTGTGCAGTGCAATAGGAGCACCTTGGGGGTATTTACTAGTGAGGAGGAATATGAAAAATCAATGAGGACATAATGAGGTGCATTTAGAAAGTTGTCAGACACACGTGAAAGGCCTGTTTATCATGCAGCATCCACAGTTTGAAGCAAAAACTGCCTGCACAAAGCATTACAGACAAAATGGGTATCTAGCTTCATAAATGGCAGTGCGGATATTAATAGTAATAAGACCAGTGTGTTTATGTAGGATCTAGCTCATAATGTTGTGTCTCTCTTGGCACTGTAAGTGTAAGCGCAGCCACACTTGCTGTGGCTCATGGTGTGTCAATATCAGTTTCTTCTAGGGTGAACAGGTGTGGAGTAAACTACTGAGACAAGCATATACAGTATAGGGTAAGCGTCTGAATTAAACTTATTAAATGTGGTCATTTTAAACAGAATTGAAAGACTGTGAACATGTTTTGAATAGTGAACTTTACTTGTCTATTTTAATATCATCAATTGTTGCCTGACCACCCTGTCCCTTCTACATTCTGTTTGAATTCAGGTTGTTGAATTGGAACACAGTGTGAAAAACCTCAGTTCAAACGGGAGCTGCTAATTTGTAGCATACAGCAGTGTTTTCCAACCTTTTTTGTCTTGTGTACACCCTGAGCCTTTTTGTCATACCTCGAGTACCCCCTGACTCATACGTGTTGATAATTCTCCAATAGTAGAACGTGACACAACGGATTATTAAATGAAAATCATTTTATTTCATCTCCTTAATTTGAAAAATGAATTTAATTAATTTTCTCTCTTTTCTTTAACTCAAATTTACTCAAATTAGAATTAAAAAATAATAATAATAAAAAAAATCTCCCCCTGTGCCTGGCAGCAACACTGCCAAGTATCCCCTGCAGTGTGCTCGCGTACCCCTAGGGGTACTCTGGTTGGGAAACACTGGCACACAGCTCTGGAAAAAAAACACTGCAAAATTATCAGTTTTTTCTGATTTTACTACTTATAGGTATGTGTTTGGGCAAAAGGAACATTTTTGTTTGAGTCTATAAACTACTGACAATATTTCCCTCAAATTCCAAATAAAAATATTATCGCTTGAGCATTTATTTGCAGAAAATGACAAATGGTCAAAATAACAAAAAAGATGCATGTTTCCAGACCTCAAACAATGCAAAGAAACGATCAACTTAATTTTAGTACAACATAATACTAATGTTTACACTTGTTCTTGGGTGACTTTATTCCACTCCTGGTGCAAGAACTGAAGTAGCTCAGCTTTGTGTTTGTGTTGGAATTCAACAGACGCTGGAATGGAATGGCTGTAATACATATAGAGATGAAAAATATGCAGTGGTCTCTTATTTTTTTCCAGGATGCGACTCCAGATCCACTTGTCTTTGTAAAGTCTTGTCACAGCGTGTGGTTCTGGTTGGCTAGGTAAATGCTTTGGGCAAAGCATGCATCACAATAAATAAAGAATGCAATAGCACAGCACTCTTCACCCCATCATCGAGGGACAGTCCAAGGTTCAAAGACTCGTTTCCTCCACAGAACTCCTACTTACGAGACTAGTATGTCAGTATAGAATATCAGCTGATGTGTTAGAGGGGGGAGGAGAACAACTGATGGCCCATGAGGTCTGCCGATACTTTTTGGCCAGCTGATTTAGGCTATTTTCACCAAATTATGTAATTTAGATTTACTACAAACTCACCCACAGCCTTTTTGCCATAAGAGAGTGTGTAGTCACGATTTGTGCAGCTATCTTTTCATATCTAAATGTTAACATAAAGCTTTATGTGTATTTTTTTAGACAGCACATTGACCAAAAAAAAAAAATTGGGCTATGTTGGAGATTTAAGGCCGATACTCTTAAAGGTTCAAATATTGGTTGGACGATATATTGTCTATCTCTAATTTCCATATCCCTCAGTCATTTCATTATTCTCACTGCTGTGACATTTTCCTGTTTGGTTGGTATAGTTCAGATCCAAGTTGAGTATTGACTTGTATAGCAAACAACAGCTAAAATCCAACCCACACTTCTGGGCAACTTGGTTTTCAGAAATATTAGCGCGGTTTGCATTTATAAACAGTATATTTCTTCAGTTTTAACGCTCGGTGTGTCTTGTTATGACAGTTCAGCAGCCCGTGGATCAAGGTTTGTTTATCCCTTCATTGGCTGACCCTTCCCTTATCGAACAGCAGGCACATCCTTGCCCGCGTCCTCGCACACAGCATGTATCAGAGCATCATTTAGACTTGTGTACCATTGTCTATGTGCCTCTGGCTTCTTCCTCTGCTCCCCATGGGATCATAAGCAGCACAGAGGCCACGAGGTGAGAGAAGGTGTAAAAAGCATCTACTACTTTTCCATCCGAATGTGAACAAACTGCCACTTGTACAATAGTGATTTATATTATTGCTTAGATTGACAATGTATTTATTTATAATAATAATAATAATAATAATATTATTATTATTATTATTATTATTATTATTATTATTGTTATTATTATTATTATTATTATTATTATTATTATTATTATTATTATTATTAATAATAATAATAATAATAATAATAACAATAATAATAATAACAATAATAATAATAACAATAATAATAATAATAATAATAATAATAATTATTATTATTATTATTATTATTAATTATTATTATTACCCCTCCTTGAGCCGCCACCTTAACGTGGTGGAGGGGTTTGAGTGCCCGAATGATCCCGGGAGCTATGTTGTCGGGGGCTTTATGCCCCTGGTAGGGTCACCCAAGGAAAACAGGTCCTGGGGGACGGGTCAGACTAAGAGCGGTTCAGAAGCCCTTATAATGAGTTCTATATCAAGGTCAGATATGTCGCCCGGACTGGCGTCACCGGGGCCTCACCCTGGAGCCAGACCTGGGGTGGGTGTGCGCCAGCGAGCGTCCCCACGGGGCCCGGCCGGGCGAAGCCCGAAGAAGTGACGTGGGGCCGTCCTCCTGTGGACCCACCACCCGCAGGAGGATCCATAGGGGCGGCAGTCGAAGGCGGGGGCCTCGACGGGCGGATCTCCGGACATGGAGACTAGCTCTGGGGACATGGAATGTCACCTCGCTGGGGGGGAAGTAGCCTGAGCTTGTGCGGGAGGTTGAGCGTTAACGACTAGATATAGTCGGCCTCACCTCCACGCACAGCTTGGGCTCTAGAACCCAACTCCTTGAGGGGGGCTGGACCCTCCATTTCTCTGGCGTTGCCCGCAGGGAACGGCGGCGGGCTGGTGTGGGCCTGCTCATTGCCCCACAGCTCAGCCGCCGAGTGTTGGAGTTCACCCCGGTGAACGAGAGGGTTGCGTCCCTGCGCCTTCGGGTGGGGGAAAGGTCTCTCACTGTTGTGTCGGCCTACGGGCCGAGCAGCAGTGCAGAGTACCCGGCCTTCTTGGAGTGCCTGGGAGGGGTACTGAACAGTGCACCGACCGGGGACTCCGTTGTTCTCCTGGGGGACTTCAACGCCCACGTGGGCAACGACAGTGACACCTGGAGAGGGGTGATTGGGAGGAACGGCCTCCCTGATCTGAACCCGAGCGGTGTTCTGTTATTGGACTTCTGTGCTAGCCACAGTTTGTCCATAACGAACACCATGTTCGAGCACAAGGGTGTCCATCAGTGCACGTGGCACCAGGACACCCTAGGACGGAGGTCGATGATCGACTTTGTTGTCGTGTCATCTGACCTCCGGCCGCGTGTCTTGGACACTCGGGTGAAGAGAGGGGCAGAGCTGTCAACCGATCACCACCTGGTTGTGAGTTGGGTCCGCTGGCGGGGGAGGAAGCCGGAGAGACCTGGTAGGCCCAAGCGTATCGTGAAGGTCTGTTGGGAACATCTGGCAGAGCCCTCTGTCAGGGGCACCTTCAACTCACACCTCCGGGAGAGCTTCTCCCGGATTCTGGGGGAGGCTGGGGACATAGAGTCCGAATGGGCTCTTTTCTCGGCCTCTATTGTCGATGCGGCCGCCCGTAGCTGTGGTCGTAAGGTCTGTGGTGCCTGTCGCGGCGGCAATCCCCGAACCCAGTGGTGGACACCGGAAGTAAGGGATGCCGTCAGGCTGAAGAAGGAGTCCTATCGGGCCTTGTTGGCTCATGGGACTCCTGAGGCAGCTGACGGGTACTGGCGGGCCAAGCGTGCTGCAGCCCGGGTGGTCGCAGAGGCAAAAACTCGGGCTTGGGAGGAGTTCGGAGAGGCCATGGAGGAGGACTATCGGACGGCCTCAAAGAAATTCTGGCAAACTGTTCGGCGCCTCAGGAGGGAGAAGCAGTGCTTCACCAACACTGTTTACGGTGGGGAGCTGTTGACCTCGACTGGGGATGTTATCGGACAGTGGAAGGAATACTTTGAGGATCTCCTCAATCCCGCCGTCACGTCTTCCGAGGAGGAAGCAGAGGCTGGAGACTTGGAGGCGGACTCGTTCATTACCCTGGCCGAAGTCACTGAGGTGGTTGGAAATCTCCTCGGTGGCAAGGCCCCGGGGGTGGATGAGATCCGTCCTGAGTATCTTAAGTCTCTGGATGTTGTGGGGCTGTCTTGGCTGACACGTCTCTGCAACATTGCGTGGAGGTCGGGGACAGTACCTCTGGACTGGCAGACCGGGGTGGTGGTCCCTCTGTTTAAAGGTCCCATGGCATGAAATTTTCACTTTCTGAGGTTTTTGAACGTTAATGTGAGCTCCCCTACCCTGTTTAGCCCCCCCCCCCATGGTTAAAAGTTGCGAAATGTCTAAACTGAGCATTTGCGATCCTTTTCTGTGTTATCGGAGCTCAAACGGGCGATTTTGAACAAGGCACCTTGTTGATCTCAGATCGAAAAAAGAAATGCAAATGCAGTTCCACCCCCGTCTGTCTGTACTCAGCGTCTCTGTAAATCACGCCCAGAGAGTTTGGACTGCGAATGCGCTAGGCAATGCGAAATGCGTTTTTTTATTTGCCTGGAGGCACGTCCGAGTGTTTCTAGGCTCGGAAGTCCTTTATCTGAGCCTCTGGACCTTTGAACAGCAGTGGTTTAATTTTATTTTCTGTGGAAATGTGTTTATTTTTCAATGGAACGCTTCAAATCTCTCCCCCCGTGCAAAAACACGGAAATGGATCAGCTGAGAGCTAGAGCAGGAGAGCGGAGAGTTTGGCCACGCCCCCACCCTCTACTATTGGCCATCTCTTTTCTCCTCATTTGCATTCAAGCAACAACGCCCATTATGGCCTGCTCAGAGAGAGAAAAAAATTATCTTTCTCATCTTATCTCTGTTTCTCATGCACTGAGTGTTGATTTTGAAGAAGGATTCATTTACAGTATTAGGGAACCATTAAGGAGCCATATAAAAGCATCAAGAAGTACCATGTCATGGGACCTTTAAGAAGGGGGACCGGAGGGTGTGTTCCAATTATTGGGGAATCACACTCCTCAGCCTTCCCGGTAAGGTCTATTCCAGGGTGCTGGAGAATTCGACCGATAGTCGAACCTCAGATTCAGGAGGAGCAGTGTGGTTTTCGTCCTGGCCGGGGAACACTGGACCAGCTCTATACTCTCCATCGGGTGCTCGAGGGTGCATGGGAGTTTGCCCAACCAGTCCACATGTGCTTTGTGGATCTGGAGAAGGCATTCGACCGTGTCCCTCGTGGGGTCCTGTGGAGAGTGCTCTGGGAGTATGGGGTTCGGGGCCCTTTGCTAAGGGCTGTTCGGTCCCTGTATGACCAGAGCAGGAGCTGTGTTCGCATTGCCGGTAGTAAGTCGGACCTGTTTCCGGTGCATGTTGGACTCCGCCAGGGCTGCCATTTGTCATAGGTTCTGTTCATTATATTTATGGACAGAATTTCTAGGGTCTTGTTCATGAGTGAGGGGAGGATGGAGCGTGAGGTTGACAGGCGATCCGCCAGTGAAGCGTCGGCAGTGATGCGGTCGCTGTACCGGACCGTTGTGGTGAAGAGGGAGCTGAGCCAAAAGGCGAAGCTCTCAGTTTACCGGTCAATCTACGTTCCTACCCTCACCTATGGTCATGAGCTCTGGGTAATGACCGAAAGGACGAGATCGTGGATACAAGCGGCCGAAATGAGTTTCCTCCACAGAGATAGGGTGAGGAGCTCAGTCACACGGGAGGAGCTCGGAGTAGAGCCGCTGCTTCTCCACGTCGAGAGGAGCCAGCTGAGGTGGCTCGGGCATCTTTTTCGGATGCCTCGTGGATGCCTCCCTCGGGAGGTGTTCCGGGCATGTCCCACCGGGAGGAGGCCCCGGGGAAGACCTAGGACGCGCTGGAGGGACTATGTGTCCCGGCTGGCCTGGGAACGCCTTGGGGTCCCCCCGGAGGAGCTGGAGGAAGTGTCCGGGGTGAAGGAAGTCTGGGAGTCCCTGCTTAGACTGTTTCCCCCACGACCCGGCCCCGGATAAGCGGAAGAAAATGGATGGATGGATGGAATTATTATTATTATTATATATATTTTTTATTTTTTAAATTTTTTTATATATATAATAATAAAAAAAACTCTTCTGCTTCAGTTAGTTGAAACTAGTGCTGTCAGGCAATTAAAAATCAATTACAGGATTTGTAATTAATGAATCTAATTAATCGCATTTTAATCTCGTGAGAGAGAGAGCGAGAGAGAGAGATTGAGAGAGAGATAGAGAGAGAGGCAATCCACTTTGCGATTGAGTTTGTCAGTTTTTCTGTGGTCATTTTGCTCATTCTTTTCCCAAATTCTGCCAACGTGGTTTGGCGAAGCGCGCTCATGCTCGCACGCTCTATCACCAGTAACAATGGAACTTGTCCGGACGTGTTGAACGTTCAAATGATCCGTCAGGCTGGAGCAGCTTCGGTGGTCGGAAAATTCTTTTTGACAAAAGCTACAAATCACGACGTTCTTGTTTATAGTCCCGTCTTTGTTCTTTTTATAAATAAACTTGCCGTTCAAAGGCTCTGGCAGCAATTTGCTTGCCGCGCGTCAAATTTAAAATGCGCACGCATTGAATTGCCGCTCATAATTCCATCCATTCATCTTCTTCCACTTCTCCATTTCTGGGTCGCGGGGGCAGCAGTCCAAACAGATCTGCCAATCAGAACACAATGCACCACCCCCCATGGATCCTCCTGTGGGTGACGGGTCCACAGGAGGCCACTCATAATTAATTGTGTTAATTTTTATAATACGTTAAATTGCACTGTAATTAATTAATCTAATTAATGTGTAAAACTGTCATAGTTGAACCATCTTGGAAGCACACAAAAGTCTCCACTGAAATATAAAACACAGTATCAGTAGACAAAGACTTTGAACTAAACTAATCTTATCTACTCTAGTGGACCAATATTGACCAATATTATGATACTGTTGTTATTGCTGGGTACAGGTAATGCCCAATGTTGTTCCTGTCTGTTACTCATCCTGGGGGAACCCACAGAATAGACTTGTCTATACATTGTATTACATAAGCATAAACCTCAGTAAGCCTACAGAAAGCATATATCACTAATTTATCCCTAAATAATATGTTGCTGATTTTATTATTGGTATAGCTAGAACATTGTACCTGTTCAGACATAATGCATCAACAAATACGGTATATGCTTGAAATATAATTTGTCAACTTCAAGAAATGCTGCAATAAACGATTAGAAAATGTCTGTTTTCTTGTAAATTCCTGCGCTTGTACCGTGTGCAGGGTAATATTGCCAAGCCTCATATTTTAACATTAAACCATTTTTATTTCCTGTCTTTCATTTTTCCTTCTTTTCATTCTTCTTCCTTGGCAGTCAGTTGAAACGCATGCTCCCTGTGGATTTGTGACAAATACCCCCTCTTCCTGCATGGCTTATGTGGGTGTCCCATTAGGAATAAACACAAGTGCTTTTGGCTGCCTCATCTGCCTTTCCCCTGTGCTGTTTTTAACCGCTACCATGGTATTTTTACATGACTCAAGGCTCAGACGGAGAGGTGCTGTGACACACAAGCAGGTCCCTAGGCAATTTGTCGGCTATAGGACAGAGGGGGCGGATCAAAGAGTGGGGCGCTCCAACACATGTCCATGCCTGATTTCTACATATTTTCATATTCAGGCTTTGTTGTGAACGAGTGCTCCAGTTTGTAGATCCAGGACATGTTCTGCTCTAATACCGTATTCTTGGAGAAGCACAGAAGCAAAGTAGCTGAAATTGAGCTGAAAAGGATGAAGATACAACAGGAAGTATTTCTAAAAGGGGAAAATGTTAATAAAGGGAATAGGGAAGTGTGGCATATGGCGAAGTGCATAATGGAATAATCATCAAAGATAATAAGAGATAGTTTTAGTACCATTTCTGCACCTCTTGCACAACATATGCATCTGAACACAAAGCTTGAGCAAGGTCAAAATGGAACAACAACAGATGCTCTACACTGAATTAGCCTTTTACTTTGTCTTTGTATATGCTCTCTTCAGTTTTACCTTTTATGTAAATGTGTGCATGTAAGAAGTGTCACTGAGCAGCAACAAGAGCCAGGTGCCCACAATTTTTGTAATTTTGGTTCTGGCAGGTTTGAATTACATGAATTATGAATTATGTTTTTGTTTGTTTGTTTGTTTGTTTTTTAAATTTAGTTACATAAATAAATGTTTTTTGAATAAAAACACAAAATAACCTCCTAACAGACCCTAATGCAGAGAAGTATTATATTATATTATCACTATTATATATTAAAGGGATAGTGCGTTTTTTTTTTTTTTTTTTCGTTTTTTGTTTTTTTTATGTTAATCTGTATGGGTTTCCTTCTAAAAGTTACGTGTGTTGACACCGGCTTACCTCTGACAGTCTCAGCTGATCCCGGTTCGGCTCGCTTTCTGGAGCCCACGTAAGTAGGTCCGGTAATTTCCCTAGAACATGAAATAAAGCTTGTTTTTCTTCTCAAAACAAAACATTTGATAGAAAGGTGATATATTTGCATCCAAAACAGTTGTCCACGAAACATCCAGCAGCGTATTTCTCATTTACGTATTGTCTCTCTCTACTCGTATCACTACACCCATGTTAAAGGTCCCATGACATGGTACTTCTTGATGCTTTTATATGGCTCCTTAATGGTTCCCTAATACTGTAAATGAATCCTTCTTCAAAATCAACACTCAGTGCATGAGAAACAGAGATAAGATGAGAAAGAGTAATTTTTCTCTCTCTGAACAGTCCATTATGGGAGTTGTTGCTTGAATGCAAATGAGGAGAAAAGAGATGGCCTATAGTAGAGGGTGGGGGCATGGCCAAACTCTCCGCTCTCGCTCTCAGCTCTCAGCTGTACGCTCTGACCCATTTCCGCGTTTTTGCGTAGAGGAACAGATGAGAAGCGTTCCATTGAAAAACAAACACATTTCCACAGAAAATAAAATTAAACCACTGCTGTTTCAGAGGTCCAGAGGGTCGGGTAAAGGACTTCCGAGCCTAGAAACACTCGCACGTGCCTCCAGGCAAATAAAAAAACGCATTTCGCATTGCTTAGCTCCTCTGCAGTCTAAATTCTATGGGCGTGATATACAGAGACGCTGAGTAGAGACACAGACGTGGGGTGGAGCTGCATTTTTCGAGCTGACGTCAATAAGGTGCCTTGTTGAGAATCGCCCGTTTGAGCTGTGTTTTTTTCTAACGCAGAAAAAGACCGCAAATGCTCAGTTTAGACATTTCGCAACTTTTAGCCATGGGGGGCTAAACAGGGTAGGGGAGCTCACATTAACGTTCAAAAACCTCTATCAGCCTTTAACTCTATCAGCCTGTTCACTTGTAAACTTCGGCTTAGACATCTGCTGAAGGTGAACAGGCTGATAGAGTTAACATGGGCGTAGTGATACGAGTGGAAAGAGACAATACGCAAATATGGGCTCCAGAAAGCGAGCCGAACTGGGATCATCTGAGACTGTCAGAGGTAAGCCGGTGTCAACACATGTAACTTTTAGAAGGAAACCCATACAGATTAACATAAAAAACCCCGCACTATCCCTTTAAAGCACAGGGCAAATTAAGAAAAGACAATAAACACTGCCCTTATACAGACACATTGCAACAGCAACATTGCACATAGCATTCAAAGTTTCTATATTCAACTATCTCCTTGATTCACTTTGCTTTTAGGGTGAGTTTATTCAATATATACAGCTCTTGAAAAAATAAAAGACCACTGCAAAATTATCTTTTTTTTTTTTTTTAAGAATACAGTGAACCCTCGCTGTATCGCGGTTCACTCTTCGCGGCCTCGCTGTTTCGCGGATTTTTTTTTCCAATTTTTTTTTTTTTTTTTTTCAATTTTTTTTATAGTGTAACTTTTTTTTTACAGTGTAACATTCTGTCCTGCGCCCTGATTAGCTAAGAGACTAGACCAGGACTAAACCAGGTCTAAAGCAGGTCTAAACCAGGACTAAACCAGGACTAAACCAGGTCTAAACCAGGACTAAACCAGGTCTAGACCAGGGATGGTAGGGACAGAGTCTCTGATTTCCTTCACGAGAGCGCCTGGGTGACAGGAGGTGTGGCCTTTGTTTACTTGCACGAGCCATGGAAGAGAGTGCGAGCCGGACCATGGAAGAGCCAAGAATCAACATGGACTCTTCCAAGAATCAACATGGACGGGCCCGCTGCGGCGTCCGGGGGAGCCGCAGCGGGGTATGAGGGGCCGTTCAAGACATTATTCATTCTGGTCCTCTCACATACATACATTCTCCTCTCACATACATATATTCTCACTCGCACATACATACATTCTCCTCTCACATACATATATTCTCACTCGCACATACATACATTCTCACTCTCACATACATACATTCTCCTCTCACATACATACATTCTCACTCGCACATACATATATTCTCACTCACACATACATATATTCTCACTCTCACATACATACATTCTCCTCTCACATACATACATTCTCACTCACACATACATACATTCTCACTCGCACATACATATATTCTCACTCGCACATACATACATTCTCCTCTCACATACATACATTCTCACTCGCACATACATATATTCTCACTCGCACATACATACATTCTCACTCGCACATACATACATTCTCACTCGCACATACATATATTCTCACTCGCACATACATACATTCTCACTCGCACATACATACATTCTCACTCGCACATACATATATTCTCCTCTCACATACATACATTCTCACTCGCACATACATATATTCTCACTCGCACATACATACATTCTCACTCGCACATACATATATTCTCACTCGCACATACATACATTCTCACTCGCACATACATACATTCTCACTCGCACATACATATATTCTCCTCTCACATACATACATTCTCACTCTCACATACATATATTCTCAGGGTGAGAATATATGTATGTGAGAGTGAGTATATATGTATGTGAAAGTGAGAATATATGTATGTGCGAGGAGAATATATGTATGTGCGAGGAGAATGTATGTATGTGCGAGGAGAATGTATGTATGTGAGAGGTAAAGTATGGTTGAAACGGAAGCTAGTTTGGTGGAAACGGAAGCCAAGGCATTTATCAGGCTGTGATTGGCTGAAAAGATTCTGTTTCAAATGGGACCGGAGAATCGTAACTCATATGGTATTATGGAGGAACGCGAGGCGGGTGCACTAAACCCTTGTCCCAGTTCGAGGGCTGCAGCCTCCGTTGGCTCCATTTTTGGCCGCACGACGGCATGACACGGCCTGTCCCATTTCATACAGCCCAAAACACGGAGCGAAAACACGGAGCGAAAAGCCCGTCCGGAGAGCGGAGAAAACATGTGAGTATACGCTTTTAACTTTAGGAAATCATTACTAACGCAACCGTAAATGTAAAATACGGCCACACACCACAAAACTGTCAAATAAGTTTGTTTTTTTTAACTGCGTGAACCTCGGACCTTTGAGGGAAAGGTTTAGCTAGTAATCTGCTAACTCGATGGAAAGTCAGTTCAAACTTTCTTATTTGGACAGATGTCCATCAAACACTTTTATATTTTTACTGTCAGGGGAAAAAGACTACAGAGGCATTAATGAAGCTACGAGGAAACTCCTTCGCCTCGTTTTCACGGACAGGGGACTAAACACTTGGCCAGTGTAGCTCGTATGATAAAACCCACATTATTTAATGCAGTAAACTTAAAAGACACAGTTTGACTATATCAAAGTTTATTTTTTACTTGTAAATAACGTAATATAAGCCTCCATTGTATGCATTTAATTCTGGGAATGCATTACTTGTTTTTTTACAATCTGTGCATATTTGTAAAGTGAAGAGTAAATACCACTGCCTGGACAGGTCAGTTTTAAGATGGACATTAGGCTCATTTAACAGGTGCAGACACTGGTGTAGATACTAGACACCTGTGTCTGTTATGTTCATCACATCTAATGTAACAATGAGAAAACTGTTTGAAATGTTTTGTATGAATTTTCTTTTCTCATCTGCAGCCTCCTATATGAGGACACAACACTGCTGGGGCCACAGAACTGTTGGCTGAGGAGATGCTCATGGGTCATGAAATGGGTCAAATGCAGAAGACAAGGTAAAGCTACTAAACTGCCCTGGAGGTGTGCTGACCCAGACGTCATGCTCATATTGAAACCATTATTTAAATAGTAAAAATACACATTACTCATATTTGTGGGATTCCTCTATTAATTTAGCTGTTTTGATTATTTAAACTAGCTTTGGATCTTGATGTACATGTACTGTGAACCTAATTTTCCTGTAATAGTTTTCTTAATGTGTGTGTCATTATGTTTTTACATTGCAGGACAGGACTTTGAACCAATCAGACATAAGACACATTCTGCTCTTCCTCCTCCAGAAGACAAGAGATGCAGCTTAGTGGCCCAAGTTTGGTCGGGCCATGGACATGGTTTCTTATACACTCAAAAGAACTTCTGGAAATCCTCTCATAATGTGAATAGTCAAACATTGAACCCATTACACACATACAATGCTTTAATAAATTAGTACAAACAGCTGTATGTCGGTGTACTCTCAAATATTTTCATTTTTGCTGAAGCAGGTGACAATCCAAAATGAACAAAATTATCTTTGCAAAATATAATCAGGTGGATTACCACTGCTTAATTGCAGTACAGTAGTACATTCTTATAGTGCATGTAATTAGTTACTATCAAAAGAGACATCAAATAAATATAACATTTCACCATGGATCAAATGTCAGTACAGACTGAAGAACTTAAACCTCTTATAGGGAAATTTTGTTTTCAGTTTTGTCTCACACACTTGTTAAGGTCATATAAGGCCACAGCGATTAAGATGTTTAGGTGATCCTCAGCTAAGATGAAAAGAAACTACCATTTTACTATATTACTTCTGCAGGAAATTAGAAGTTAAACATTATGGACACATCTCCGTTAGGACACATTATGCACAGCAACAGACCAAATGTGCAGGAGGCAGGCCTGATGCAAACATCATATTTGCTATGGGTATATGTGATGTTTTAGTCATTGTGTTTGTCGTCTTGTCTTGTTTGTTATTGTCTTGTTTATAAGATGATTTATGTTCACCGTGGGCCTAGGGAGTGCTGCAATTTCAAATCCTGTGTGTGCAACCTTTACATATGTTTTTTTTGACAATAAAGCTGACTTTGAACTCTGATGCAATCACAGACTCTAATGAAGTCTGGACCTCCTCCTCAGTGAGTCTGGACACAAAACAGTGGAGACATGATCCAATGTACTTGGGCCACTAAGCTGCATCTCTTGTCTTCTGGAGGAGGAAGAGCAGAATGTGTCTTATGTCTGATTGGTTCAAAGTAAAAACATAATTACACATTAAGAAAACTATTACAGGAAAATTAGGTTCACAGTACATGTACATCAAGATCCAAAGCTAGTTTAAATAATCAAAACGGCTAAATTAATAGAGGAATCCCACAAATATGAGTAATGTGTATTTTTACTATTTAAATAATGGTTTCAATATGAGCATGACGTCTGGGTCAGCACACCTCCAGGGCAGTTTAGTAGCTTTACCTTGTCTTCTGCATTTGACCCATTTCATGACCCATGAGCATCTCCTCAGCCAACAGTTCTGTGGCCCCAGCAGTGTTGTGTCCTCATATAGGAGGCTGCAGATGAGAAAAGAAAATTCATACAAAACATTTCAAACAGTTTTCTCATTGTTACATTAGATGTGATGAACATAACAGACACAGGTGTCTAGTATCTACACCAGTGTCTGCACCTGTTAAATGAGCCTAATGTCCATCTTAAAACTGACCTGTCCAGGCAGTGGTATTTACTCTTCACTTTACAAATATGCACAGATTGTAAAAAAACAAGTAATGCATTCCCAGAATTAAATGCATACAATGGAGGCTTATATTACGTTATTTACAAGTAAAAAATAAACTTTGATATAGTCAAACTGTGTCTTTTAAGTTTACTGCATTAAATAATGTGGGTTTTATCATACGAGCTACACTGGCCAAGTGTTTAGTCCCCTGTCCGTGAAAACGAGGCGAAGGAGTTTCCTCGTAGCTTCATTAATGCCTCTGTAGTCTTTTTCCCCTGACAGTAAAAATATAAAAAGTGTTTGATGGACATCTGTCCAAATAAGAAAGTTTGAACTGACTTTCCATCGAGTTAGCAGATTACTAGCTAAACCTTTCCCTCAAAGGTCCGAGGTTCACGCAGTTAAAAAAAACAAACTTATTTGACAGTTTTGTGGTGTGTGGCCGTATTTTACATTTACGGTTGCGTTAGTAATGATTTCCTAAAGTTAAAAGCGTATACTCACATGTTTTCTCCGCTCTCCGGACGGGCTTTTCGCTCCGTGTTTTCGCTCCGTGTTTTGGGCTGTATGAAATGGGACAGGCCGTGTCATGCCGTCGTGCGGCCAAAAATGGAGCCAACGGAGGCTGCAGCCCTCGAACTGGGACACGGCTTTAGTGCACCCGCCTCGCGTTCCTCCATAATACCATATGAGTTACGATTCTCCGGTCCCATTTGAAACAGAATCTTTTCAGCCAATCACAGCCTGATAAATGCCTTGGCTTCCGTTTCCACCAAACTAGCTTCCGTTTCAACCATACTTTACCTCTCACATACATACATTCTCCTCGCACATACATACATTCTCCTCGCACATACATATATTCTCACTTTCACATACATATATACTCACTCTCACATACATATATTCTCTCTCTCTCACATACATATATTCTCACCCTGAGAATATATGTATGTGAGAGGAGAATATATGTATGTGCGAGTGAGAATGTATGTATGTGAAAGTGAGAATATATGTATGTGCGAGTGAGAATGTATGTATGTGCGAGTGAGAATATATGTATGTGAGAGTGAGAATATATGTATGTGCGAGGAGAATGTATGTATGTGCGAGTGAGAATGTATGTATGTGCGAGTGAGAATGTATGTATGTGCGAGTGAGAATGTATGTATGTATGTGCGAGTGAGAATATATGTATGTGCGAGTGAGAATATATGTATGTGCGAGTGAGAATGTATGTATGTGCGAGTGAGAATGTATGTATGTGAGAGTGAGAATATATGTATGTGAGAGGAGAATGTATGTATGTGAGAGGAGAATGTATGTATGTGAGAGTGAGAATATATGTATGTGAGAGGACCAGAATGAATAATGTCTTGAACGGCCCCTCATAGCGGGGAGAGGACACTCGCGCGCACTGTGGAGACAGTGGCTCTTCCCCGTGAGAGGACGAGAGCCGACACCGTCCTAGAGAGCTGTGGAGTATTGGCGACGCATTGATAGCGGACTGATTTTGGAGCCGGGGTGAAATGCAACCAACTCTTGTGAGCGCAGGTTGGTCTTACCTGGTCTTGTGGTGCTCAGAGGCGTCTGTTAGCGGTTCGGCACTGTTAGCAGTGGCTTGAGTCTTGCCCAAAATGATATCCAGGTCGCTTTCCACTCGACTTTCGCACATGGCATGGATATGTGGTACCAAAACAAACACACGTGTCCGCGCGCACGTGCCCGCGCGCACGTGCCCGCGTGTCACGTGCCCCCGCCCCACTATTAATATATTTTAATGAAAATCTACAAAAGTTTGAGTGTTTAAACAAGAGAAAAATGTGAGAAAATGTTAATACCAGTCTCAGAAAGGTGTATAATGTGTCTGGTGAAGCGTTTTCAGCCTTAAAACATGTAGAATAATTGTAAAATATAAAATTGTCCTACTTCGCGGATTTCACTTATTGCGGGCTATTTCTGGAACCTAACCCCCGCGATAAACGAGGGTTCACTGTAGTTCAGAAATCAATATTTGGTGCAATAACCCTTATTTTTTAATAACAGCTTTCATGCGTCTTGGCATGCTCTCCACAAGTCTTTCACATTGTTCTTGGGTGACTTTATTCCACTCCTGGTGCAAGAACTGAAGCAGCTCAGCTTTGTGTTTGTGTTGGAATTCAACAGACGCTGGAATGGAATGGTTGTAATAGATGTAGAGATGCTGATTTCAGAAAAAAATGCAGTGGTCTCTTATTTTTTTCCAGAGCTGTATATTTTAAGATGTCTAACGTTTAGAAGCAGGAGTAGCAGGTTGTTATTGGCTGATAGGACCACATGGTTAAGGTAGAACCAGGGCATGTTATTTGTGGACTTGGTTGATTTCTACTTTATTTTGATAAAGTAAGTAAACTTAAGTTGTTTTTTTTTCTCTAAACCAGTGTCTCCGAGAATGCCATGTTAAAGGTCCTGTATTATGTAAATTTTACTTCATTTGTTACCTCATCAAACACATCCTTGGAGTTGTGTTTTGTTTCATTCACACATGTTTGAGGAAACCCTTTATTATTGCCTACTGTCTACATCTCCGAAGCTCAAAATGCTCTGTTCCATCTTGTGACATCATGAAGCGGTAGTTTTCAATTTAACAGCAGCTTTTACCTTTTGTTCAAAAGATAATGGCAATTCCAGGGGTGAAAATTTCCAAATGATTTTAGTGAAGCTGTATGGAGTTTGAAAACACAGTTGAGCACTTCCTGTATTACCTAATGGCATCACAAGTGTTTTCTGAAACAAAACTCTGGGTATGTTTATGATAAGTAAACAACATTATAGCATAGATCAGAAAATAGCATCTTAAGAGTCCTTTAACACTGTAACTGAACCTTTTGACTTCTGAGACACTTACTCTCTTTACAAAAACTAGCCCAAGTCTGTTTTTTTGTGTGTGTGTCCTGACTGTGTCCTGACTGTCAGCATAGACTGTTGCTTCCAGTGCCCCCGTGCAGAGTTGGTAATCCCCAATTAGTCACAATGATACTGTTTAGTGAGCAGCTGTCCCAACAGACACCTGACACACCCACGCCCCACACAGCTCTGCACACACACGCCTGTATACATATGGGCCCGGCTACATGCTCCGCTAGAGCGTGTTAGCTGCCTCACCAGATGCCTGCTGGGTAATCTAGGTGCCATGATGTGCTATATAAGCCCGCCAGCTCCTGTCTGTGAGCACATTTTCTGGCTAAAAACTTGTCGGTTGGCTTGATTACAACTTTAACAGCTCCTTGAATAACACTGTTCTCTCCCAGAATTTCTCATCTTCATCTGTTATCCACTTCTCACAACTCCTTTACCCATTCATGAACTTTTTTCGGTAGATTTCGCAGGATATCGCCCCAACACCTGTGCCTGTCCCCAGCCTCCACTTGATGCTTCCTATTGGCACATGAGAATGTCAGACTGTAATGTCCACCAAGCCGGCCTAATTATTGGTTCTAATTAGTTATGTCAATCCTAATGCGTCTTTAGATGGTTATAGATCGTCCTGATTGTGCACATTTGATTTAGAGGGGCATTAATGGAGCACAAAGGCACATCCAAAAAGAGGAGTGAATTAGGAAGCACAATGGATCAAGCCACTGCCTCAGCCAAATATAAGACCTTATTACACACAAGGTTTATTTCTGCAAGGTATAGGGCCCTTATTGTGTGTCTGCTGTGCTCAAGTCAGACACAAACAACAACAAACAAGGCTACTTTCAATACATTTCTGAAAAAAAACTGAAAAAAAAAAGTTTGCTGTTTGCAATACTCTTTAAAAGATGTTTTTAAAGGCCCATATCACGCCCTTTTCTGATCTATGTTGTTTTCTCGTCCAAAACATACCTGGAGTTGTGTTTAGTTTCATTCACACATGTCTAACGCACAAAGCCTACATATTTTGGCAGGGTTCTTCTCTCTCAAACAGAAAACACTCTGTACCACATTGTGATGTCATCAGGTATACAGGAAGTGATCCACTGTGTTTTCAAACGTTGCTACAATGTTTTTGATAATATCAGCCCTGGGACTGCCAGTCTCTATTGAACTAAAGGTAAAGGGTAGTTAGTTAGTTAGTTAGTTAGTAAGTTGGTTAGTTAGTTAACTAACTAACACTTCATGATATCACAAGGTGGAACAAAGCATTTTGAGCTTTGGCGAGAAAGTTAGATTAATAATAAAGGGTGAGTGAAACAAAACACAACTCCAGGTCTGTTTTTGATGAGGTAACAACTAGGGGTGTGCAAAATAATCGTCATGACAATGCATCGCGATACTAACTTTCACAATATACTGCATCGATTCTTGATGCCAAAAATTATTATTAATTAATAATTTAAGATTTAATAATTTAATATTTAATATAAATAAATAAATAAATGAATTATTATTATTAGGGACCGAGCCCGAAGGGGGACGAAGGTCCCTATTGTTGTTGCTTTGTTTCCGTATTATTATTATTATTATTCTTGTTCATACACGCTGGGGCAATTTTGAGCATGTTCCCATGCTTCAAAACGAACGAAACTTTGCACGGGCATCACAAAGTGCTGCCAGTACGACCACACAAAGTCCCGTCCCCCAGTGACCCCCAGGAGCTCGATAGCGCCCCCTAGCGCGTTGTCTTTCGGGGCTGGCATACCGTTTAAGATAGGCGCACGAAATTCGGTAGGGACGTGTATCTCAATAAGACGAACAAACGCCTCACTGCAATGTCATGGCCACGCCCAACAGGAAGTGAGATAATTGGGCTTTTGTGTGATTTTTGGGTATTGGACATAGAATGGAATTTGAAACACTTCTCCTACACCGTACCTCAGATGGGCTTAAATTTTGGTGAACATAATCTTAAGACGTTGGAGATGTTAAATTGCGAAGGATTTTCAAATAGGCGGTAATATGACGATACGGCGGATCGATAAAGTTAGGTATTTATTGAATGGGAGTGATGAGTTATGAATGGGAGGTATTTGTTGCTAGGCAACGCCCTGATCAAAGGTCTTTGATCTTTGTACCTTTGATCTGATATAGCTGCAAGCAGCAATGTGGGGACAAGCATCGAAGGTTCATGTAGGCCTCAGCATGTAGGCCACATGCAGGGTCTGACAGGGTCTAACAGAGTCTGACAGGGTCTGACAGGGTCTGACAGGGTCTGACAGGGTCTGACAGGGTCTGTTCTGACAGGGTATCTACAATGTCATGGCCACGCCCAACAGGAAGTGAGATAATTGTGCCAGGCACACGAAATTTGGTATGGGTGTGCGTCTCAGTAAGACGAACAAACGCAGGTGCGAGGTCCCGACCAACGCCGCTTGCGGCTTTAATTATTATTATTATTATTATTATTATTATTATTATTATTATTATTATTATTATTGCGTGAAAAGTCCCTCTATTATTATTATTATTATTTTGAAATAAATCCTATGCACTTTTTTCTTTGTGAAAGGGTATTGTTTGTTATGATGGTTGCTACCTCCAAAATGGCAAATGTTTGAACATCATTTTTTGTTTATGCACATCCTATGCACTTTTTTTTGTTATTGGTTTGGTTTATTTGTTTTTGTTATTCAATAAATTCAGTTATGAATTGAGTTGCTCAGAGTTATGTATCAATTGAAGACACTACCCAGATACACAGCCACTGATATTTAAGTTATCCTCTTTTTTTTGGGTACATTTTCACTGAAGTATGTCGAATATATTGCAATGCATCGCAATAATTCAAGTATCGTGATGCATCGTGATAGTATTGCATCGTGGCATATGAATCGTGATTCGAATTGAATCGTGACTTCTTTGCCAATACCCACCTCTAGTAACAACATCCTAACATGGCTTTAAGTTCACAAGAGTCAGTTTTGCATAATATGGAACCTTTAACATTAACTTAACATTAACTTGGGAATACAGTGCAGAGTGGATATTTTGTAACCTATTGTAAAATATATACAGCTCTGGAAAAAAATAAGTGACCACTGCTTTTTTTTCTGAAATCAGCATCTCTACATGTATTACAGCCATTCCATTCCAGCGTCTGTTGAATTCCAACACAAACACAAAGCTGAGCTACTTTAGTTCTTGCACCAGGAGTGGAATAAAGTCACCCAAGAACAATGTGAATGACTTGTGGAGAGCATGCCAAGACGCATGAAAGCTGTGATTCAAAATAAGGGTTATTGCACCAAATATTGATTTCTGAACTCTTCTTAAAGGGATATGCCACCCCCAGGTCAAATTTGGGCATCTCCCCACAGTCCAGAGACTAAAATAAGTGGTGGAAAGCGTTTTCCTGCTCACCCAGCCATTGTCCGAGTCTGTCGCCACTGACCGCCGCGGTATCTGCAGCTCCTCCGCCTTAGACTGGAGTCTAACGTCGCCAGAGAAAGATTTCGGCCAAAAGGAATTAATTTGCTCGATGCGTTTCCCAATTACTTTGTGTGTAGTGCGCATTCATATCGAGTGCAAATAAATGTGCAAATCAACACGGAGAGCTTGCCTTGGTCATTTTGGGTGGGAACTATTTTCCAGTGCGTAAGAATACAGCCGTATCACGCACCACGTTGTACAACAGGGGAACTCCCTTCCCGGTGCGTAACTGGGATTCCCCTGGCAGCGTGCTGCGTGATACGGCTGTATTCTTACGCACTGGAAAATAGTTCCCACCCAAAATGACCAAGGCAAGCTCTCCGTGTTGATTTGCACATTTATTTGCACTCGATATGAATGCGCACTACACAGAAAGTAATTGGGAAACGCATCGAGCAAATTAATTCCTTTTGGCCGAAATCTTTCTCTGGCGACGTTAGACTCCAGTCTAAGGCGGAGGAGCTGCAGATACCGCGGCGGTCAGTGCTGACAGACTCGGACAATGGCTGGGTGAGCAGGAAAACGCTTTCCACCACTTATTTTAGTCTCTGGACTGTGGGGAGATGCCCAAATTTGACCTGGGGGTGGCATATCCCTTTAAGTGTAAACATTAGTATTATGTTGTTTTAAAATTAATTTGATCTTGTTTCTTTGCATTATTTGAGGTCTGAAAACATGTATCTTTTTAGTTATTTTGACCATTTGTCATTTTCTGCAAATAAATGCTCTAAACGATAATATTTTTATTTGGAATTTGGGGGAAATGTTGTCAGTAGTTTATAGACTCAAACAAAAATGTTTCTTTTGCCCAAACACATACCTATAAGTAGTCAAATCAGAAAAACTGATCATTTTGGAGTGGTCTCTTATTTTTTTCCAGAGCTGTATATAACACATGTACATGAAGACTTTTGCGGTGACTCCTTGACCTGAACAACAATTTCTTTTTGTATGTATTATACATTTTTACACTCAAACATAAGTATTATTCAGAATGCCCTTGAATATCTCACACCATTGTTGACCTACTGTAATATGCTTGTTACCATTGAAATTTCCACTTGAGTGGTAGCCTATATGCATTGATTGGGCTCCCATCTACTGATTTCTATAAGTCACAAAAGAGCATTACTTGCATTTGTTTACACCCTTTCAGACCATGTGAAGTGTTTTACAATTACAGGCCAGACAGAGCAGACAAATGATGTTGACGTGGAGGCAGGCCAAGTGGAAGACAGAAAGAAATTGTACTCGCCGCAGTTAAAATGGAAAATATCAAGCGGTATTCAGCCGATGACTGTAATTTAGCCAAAGCTCTTCAGGGGCACTTGACGAGGCATATTAAATAGGGTGGCTGCATTTTTGGAAAGTAAAGCAAAGGCGACATCACTTTTGCTTCATCCCTTTTTGAACAAAACCATCTCAGATCTTGGTCATTGTACACTATAGTATGAATGAATGACTACACTACTGCATGAGGAAAGATTTCTTATTTATTGGTTCTCATTTTGCCTAGAGTTTATATTTTTGTTTACCTTTTATTTTATTATTATTATTATTTTTACTATTGATATATCCATTAAAGGTCCCATGGCATGAAATTTTCACTTTCTGAGGTTTTTGAACGTTAATGTCAGCTCCCCTACCCTGTTTAGCCCCCCCCCCATGGCTAAAAGTTGCAAAATGTCTAAACTGAGCATTTGCGGTCCTTTTCTGCGTTACAAAAAAACAGTGCTCAAACGGGCGAGTTCGGACAAGGCACCTGATTGACGTCAGATCGGCAAATGCAGCTCCAGCCCCTCCCTCTGTCTCCGCTCAGCGTCCCTGTACATCCCGCCCATAGAGTTTGGACTGTGAATGCGCTACGCAATGCGAAATGCGTTTTTTTATTTGCCTGGAGGCACGTCCGAGTGTTTCTAGGCTCGCAAGTCCCTTACCCGACCCTCTGGACCTCTGAAATACCAGTGGTTTAATTTTATTTTCTGTGTAAATATGCTTTTTTTCATTGCAAAGTCTCTCATCTGTCTTCGTGCGTAAAACACGGAAGAGAGGAGACAGCGGAGCCGAGCTGCGCTGAGGAGCGGGGGAAACCCGGCCCCCCCGCTCCTTAGCCAATCTCTCTGTCCTTCTCATTTGCATTGAAGCAGCAACACCCAGAATAAAGCATTTTAGACACATATCTAGCCTCATGAAGACTGTCAGAGTCATATCTCATGCAGTGAGTGTTGATTTTCAAGAAGGATTCATTTACAGTATTAGGGAACCATTAAGGAGCCATATAAAAGCATCAAGAAGTACCATGTCATGGGACCTTTAAAGGTAAAATTTCATCTCAGCTATGCCCTATAAGTTGCATACAGATAAATAAATGAAAATTACAACATATGAAGTTACCTATTCCTTACAGTACTACAATTGTTACATTTGTTTTTTTTTAAATCATTGTATAATCTGATTCAATTCAAAAAATCTAGTCGATAAACCTTAAAGTGACAAACCATGTATTCTCTGGATTACATTAAATCACCATTATCCAGTTTATTGCATTTTATCAACTTTTATTGATCCACGGGTAAAAACTGTATGGACACAGTAGCTCAGAAAATTCAAGAACCAGATCGAATAATATACATCCATAATTGCATGTATTTTTCATGGTAAGATTAGATATTATGTTCACACGAATCCATTTTATACGCTCAAATCTGCCAGGTGGATTGGAACAATGGGACCCGTGACATCAGGACCGCATTGTGGTTTGAACCAACCACAAGTTCAGTGTTTGAGCAATCTTTAAATTCTGTCTGAGAATATTCTGTTGAAAGCCAAAATGTCTCAATAGCCAAACGTCACTCATATTCTCCATCAGTGTCAGAAAAGAAAAGTTACTTTGTCAGCTAACTTTGTCTGCATGCAAAAGGGGATAAAAGAAAGG
Source organism: Paratrypauchen microcephalus (assembly GCA_036785185.1). Classification (NCBI taxonomy): domain Eukaryota; kingdom Metazoa; phylum Chordata; class Actinopteri; order Gobiiformes; family Gobiidae; genus Paratrypauchen; species Paratrypauchen microcephalus. The sequence goes on from JAVJIX010000059.1 coordinate 4,855,347, forward strand.
CAGCATACATTCAACAATCACACTTGCGCACACACACACGCGCACACATATATTGGTATCTCCGGCACAGATACGACAGGCAGCCTGACAGACAAGGTTGGAGAGAATGGAAGTGGGCAGATTCAGTGATTCGAATGTCAGAGGCGCTATGAACACTGGCTGTGTCTATCCTCTCTCCACTAGACCTTACATGGCAGTTCCCCTCTCCCGGGTGTTCTCTGAAGAGAGGGGTTGGGGGGGAAGGGCCGGTCGGAGTGGAGCGGCCCAGAGAGGAGGCCTGTGAGTGGGGCAGGAGGGAAGGGGAGAGGGGTTGAGATGGCAGGTACTGGGGGATTGTTCCAATGCCTTTGACAGGAAGAAATAGTGAGTAGTACAGGAAGAGGGATAACCCATAAATTGTAAAGCAAGTCTAAACAGGCCTGGAGAAACAGAACACACACAAGTATTGAATTAGCCTTACTTCAGTTTTTTTTTTTGTATGTAATGTAACTTAAATGAGACATAACATGCAGAATGGAGTTTCTGAGCTTTAAACCCATGCTAAAATGTGGTTTCCAATCGATGATCAAAGGAGAAGTTCAATTTGTCAACTGGACAAAGTTTGTTTGGTTGAAAACGTTTCGCCGCTCATCCGAGAGGCTTCGTCAGCTCTGGTTATTGTACTGGTTAGACCCTGCTTACAGTGCCGTGAAAAAGTATTTGCCCCCTTCCTGATTTCTGTGTTTTTTGCATATTTATCACTCAAAACATTGTCAGATCATCAAACCAATTTTAATATCACACAGAAACAACCCAAGGAAAGACAAAATTCAGTTTTTGAATGATGATTCCATTTATTAGTGCACAAAAAAAATCTAAACCTATCTGGCCCTATGTGAAAAAGTAATTGCCCCCCCTTGTTAAATCACAAACTAACTGTGACTAACCACAGTTTTGAGAAAACTTAGTTCAGTTCTACATGCCACACCCACACCTGATTGTCACCACCTGTGTTGAATCAAGAAATCACTTAAATAGTTCCTGTCAAACAAAGTGAAGTTGGCTACAACATCTCAAGAACAAACACATCATGCCACGATCCAAAGAAATTCAAGAACAAATGAGAAAAAAAGTGATAGAAGTCTATAATTCAGGAAAAGGTTACAAAGCCATTCCCAAAGCTCTGGGGCTCCAGCGAACCACTGTCAGAGCCATTATTCAAAAATGGAGGAAACTGGGAACAGTTGCAACCCTTCCCAGGAGTGGTCGACCAACTAAGATTACTCCAAGAGTGCGACGACGGCTCATTCAGGAAGTCACAAAAGAACCTAGACGCACATCGAAAGAACTACAGGCCTCGTTGGCCTCAGTTAAGGTCAGTGTTCATGACTCCACCATTAGAAAAACACTGGCCAAAAATGGCATCCATGGAAGAGTTCCCAGGAGAAAACCACTGCTTTCACAAAAGAACACAAAGGCTCGTCTCACCTTTGCCAAAAAGCACCTTGATGACCCTCAAGACTTTTGGAGAAACATTTTGTGGACCGATGAGTCTAAAATTGAACTTTTTGGAAGGTCTGCAGCCCGTTTCATCTGGCGTAAAAATGGCACAGCATTTGATAAAAAGAACATGGTGCCCACAGTAAAGCATGGTGGTGGCAGTGTGATGGTCTGGGCCTGCTTTGCTGCCTCAGGACCAGGACAACTTGCTGTGATTGACGGAAAAATGAATTCTGCTGTTTACCAGAAGATCCTGAAGGAGAATGTCCGGCCATCAGTTCGTGCCCTCAAACTCAAGCGCTCTTGGATCATGCAACAGGACAATGATCCAAAACACACCAGCAAGTCCACCTCTGAATGGCTCAAAGAAAACAAAATTAAGGTTTTGGAGTGGCCAAGTCAAAGTCCGGATTTAAATCCGATTGAGATGCTGTGGTGTGACCTTAAACGGGCAGTTCATACAAGAAAACCCTCCAATATGGCAGAATTGAAACAATTCTGCATAGAAGAGTGGGCCAAAATCCCTCCCCAGCGGTGTGAAAGACTCATCACCAATTATCGCAAACGTTTGGTTACAGTTATTGCTGTCAAAGGAGGCTCAACTGGCTATTAGATTAAGGGGGCAATTACTTTTTCACATAGGGCCAGATAGGTCTAGATTTTTTTTGTGCACTAATAAATGGAATCATCATTCAAAAACTGAATTTTGTCTTTCCTTGGGTTGTTTCTGTTTGATATTAAAATTGGTTTGATGATCTGACAATGTTTTGAGTGATAAATATGCAAAAAACACAGAAATCAGGAAGGGGGCAAATACTTTTTCACGGCACTGTATATCTAGCTGCCGGGAGGCGCGTCCTACAATGACAAAGCTCTGAAAACGATCCCCCCTAATCTGTCTCTTTGTTTTTCAAATTACTCTGACGGCTAGTTTAGACCCCCTATTCAACGTCTAACGACCCTCTCCACCCCTCTGCCCTGGCTCTGTTTGACTGGTCTAAGAATCGCATTATAAATGGGAGACAAGTTATGTCTAACTCCCCCATTTCTATTTAATGACGGATTCTCTTTTTTGACAAAAATAGCCTCTTTAACTCCCCTCTCAAACCAGTTCTTTTCCCTTTGGTTTGAGAGGGGGGTTAAAGAGGCTATCTTTGTTTGAAAAACAAAGAGACAGATTAGGGGGGATCGTTTTCAGAGCTTTGTCATTGTAGGACGCGCCTCCCGACAGCTAGATATAAGGAGGGTCTAACCAGTACAATAACCAGAGCTGACGAAGCCTCTCGGATGAGCGGCGAAATGTTTTCAACCAAACAAACTTTGTCCAGTTGACAAATTGAACTTCTCCTTTGATCATGGATTCTACCTGGACGACTGAGGGACTCTTCACGTTGTTTCCAATCATTAAACATACTTGGACTTATTTGGTATTTTGCTTTGTTCGCTGATGTTTGGGTAATCCTTTGCATCACTTCTTTTGGTCCTAAACAGGCATTTTACATTCTACCATTGTTATGTAACAGATCAGAAACCTGGAGTATTCTGTTGTCTAGTTCATGAGGCACTGTAGTCTGGAGTCTAGCGTTGTGCACTTTTTAAAATTGATTTATATATATATATTTTTTTCAATCGAGGGGTACCAATATGGGAGTTTTAATTAAAGTAAAAGTGTTGGAACAACGCCAAATCTCTTCGTCTGTTATGGGAATAGCGCCTATTTATAGATGGATTATTCATTTATCAACACAGCGGATGCGCCCACAGCCTGAGTGCAGAAAACGCAGCTGTCTGTGCGGTGAACATGAAGTTGGAACACTCGTTAGCGCTGTTGTCAGTTTATCGCCATGTGCTAAAATAAGTTATGATGCTAAATTAACATTAGAGAGTGGGATACGTCTTAATGAGCCGTATGTGTTAAATGCAGGTGAGTGCGTAAATGAGGAGAAGAAACGTCTCAAACGTCATTAGTCGGACATCCACTCATAAATGATCGATGTAACTCGCCGCGCCACCGGGAGAGCCTGAAATCTACTGAAGTCCTACAAGATACTGGAATGATATTAAACAGGACAGGGGCTCTTTCTGCAGGAGACATTTGCAGTAAAGTGCAAAATGACCTAGTCTGATCATCCCTCTATAAGGCACACAGGTTACCATATAAGTAAGAGAGCCAGGTTTCACTTAATTTACATAGTTTTTATTTTTCACATTAAAGAAAACACCTTTTTTATTTCATTGACAGTAACTACAGTATATAAAATCTGGATCCACCCACACACACTGATTCAGTTCTTTAAAAGTAAAAGGTTACCCAGGCTGTCAGACTACAGTAGGTACAGGGCATAAACTACAGCTGGACACACAAAGCAAGCCGCACAGAAGAAGAAAACACAGAAAAAAACAATCCCACAGAACACACAAAAAATTGAATTAGAAACTGAGAAAAAACAAAATGTAGAAGCAAAGGCAAAGATTAACTGAACCAAAAAGGTAGGCAAAGCAAAACAAAGCAAACAAAGAGCAAAGCAGCAGCAGATGCGGTGTTCCCTGTGCCGCTGCTGATCATTGATGACACTTGAAAGGGTTACTAGCAGTCCTAAAGAACAGTGGAACTTAGCCTAAAGAGGAGCACGTTCATCTGATGGAATAAGGACAGCAAATGGTCCCAATGGCAGATTAATAGTTAACATATGGAATTATAATTTATTTTCCTGCTGATGAAGGCGCATCACAGAGCAAGGGCTTAGTAAGAAAGAAAGTAGAGTTTATTGTCCCCGTAGGGAAATTTGTCCTCTGTGTTTGTACAGCGAGTGTAGCCGAGCAGTCACGATGCACGGGCGGTGGAAATACAGGGGTGGTCGCGATGCAGGGACGATAGACAGGCTCTTGGTGGTGGAACATATTCCGCAGTCACAAGGGCTGGTGAGGGCCTTTAACGATGTGTGCGGCTTTAATTTTGTTTCCATGTATATTCCCCCTTTGAGATGTTGACCTTGTTGTTTCCCAAAGCAGCTGCAGCTACAGACGTAACTTTAAATCACAAACTATGGAGTGAAAGAATAATGGAATGTCAAGCATCTTTGAGTGTAGCACTATACAACTGGCTCGAGTGATTCAGGTAGTGAGTTATTCAGTTATGCTATTTGCCAATTCATTTATGAAAGTGTACACAGAGATTAAAATGAATTAGGTAATTTGTGTGGGTGTGTGTTTGTGTGGGTGTGCGTGTGTGCGTGCATGTGCAGAGGATGGTCAGACGGAGGATAGTCCCAGACCAGGCATTCTGTGGACGAGCAGATGTTTCGCTCTCACCTTGCCACAGCTCATAAAGTGTGATGGCTCAGAACCTCGGGTCAGGTCTGCTGAAGGCATGCACACAAACATATGCACATATGCACAATATGTATGGGACCCTGAAAGCCAACCTGCAGCGGTGTGAACCAGGCCACATGAAAAAAAATAAAATAATAAAATAAATACATTCTTGCCTTTTTCTTTTTTCTAACACAGAATGCAAGTGTCAAGGGCGAGGCAATGTGAAAGTGTGGTAAGAGCAGCCCAGACACACAACACTGACAGCCGAGGAATAAGATGAAGCCAGTTAACCAGAGCTGATGATTTAAATTACTGCAAACACCATATGCAATTGCTACACAATTCAATATGTGAAATGAAAGTTATTTTATAAAGCATGTGGATCTTCTTTAACACAGGTAAACACCTTTCTTTGGTAGATAGCCTGCCTTTCTTAAATTAGCTATTGCTTGACTTCACTGTGACTTCAAACCAGGTTCAAATTGATTCACAAATATGTTTCTCCTTGACTGTGTTCTTTTCATCTCTCTGTAGCCTGTCAGATCATGTGTGTTAAATACACACGTGTCTCTTTGATACACAAAGCAATGTTTGACTGTAAAAACCTGGGTCATCTCTACAAACACTGCTGAGATTCTCATTAAAACCCTAGAGGCAAAATCCTTTTTAATCATGCAAGTGTTACCCAGAGGTAATCCAGCATGGATTAACTGTAGTTCCACAAACAGCCACAAGATGGCTAGAAGCCAGACACATTTCTGCATTGACACAGCGCCTGCTGTGAGCTGCGGAGTCCAGTTATTCACAGAAAAATGCAGAGTTTCCCAGATTTACCACTGGAGATGGTAAAAACAAACACAAATCACAATCACATGGTATGACAAAGGAAATGTAACTTCATTTTGATAAACAGAATTTATGAAAACAGATACATTCATACTAATAGCACAAAGTCAAACAAAATGCATAACCTCTTTGAGGTCACACCACTTTTTTCTAGTAAACACAGTGGTGTTTTCTACACATAGTTCTAAAACTGAGCACAGCTTTCATCTGCATTTGTGTTTCAGAAGAACACAGTGGAAAGTCTGCTCTTTCAGACACCCGGCTGCTTTTATCTTCCTCACGTCAATCAGACACTGTTTTGGGTGAACAAGTATACTCTCAAACACACACAGCTTTTATGTCTGTATGCCAAAGCCAATACAGCCCACAAACTTTGTTTCAAATGCTCTCCTACATCTTCTTCACAGAGGAAGAGGGGAGGTGTTCTGTTTTATCCTGGGGCCTATCAGAGATGACAGAAACAATAAGAAACTTCTATAGGTGTTCTTCACACAGATTCCATTGGTTATGAAGAGAATGCAGATAAAAGGATGCCTTTGAGAAGACATTCCACACATAGGGTATATCTCTGCCTAAAATGGTTGAGTGGCCCCTGACATGAACACACACACACACGCGCACACACGCGCACAGTCAGGCTTGGTTCTCACAACACACATGAACTGTACAATGGCACAAGTGTCCACGTGCACACTCACATGCACACTGCAGAGGCACTTGTCATTGCTTGCTCTGTCAGAGTAGATCATACAGGCATTAATTGAGAGTGCAATCATGCTCTGAGCCCATGGTTCAAAGGAGCTGATAATAAGCAGTGATAGGCCTGCTGATGGAAAAAGCCAGGCGGGCTGCCCACATGCACACGCTCGTGCACTGTAACTTTAGGCTTGTGTGTGCGCTTGTTTCAATTAATGTGAAATATTAGAGCATTCTGAAGGTTAGTTCCTCAAATAAGTCCTGGGCTTTAGTAATAGGTTTTTCACGCTTCAGTGGGTAGACAACATGTGCATATTCAAATAGACACCAAGTTCCTGGAAAGCTATGGATACAGAACAATATAATTGATTTAATGTTAAATGGGGACCAATGTGCAGGACATTCAGGTTAAGGTCACCCCATAACCGGAGGGTTAGTAGTTTGATTACTGCTCTGACCAGTGTAGATCCGTTAGGCAAGACATTCACATTGGAATGATATGCAAGGTATAAGCTAAAATGCACTCCCTGCCAGCACTAGGTACTCACTCCGAAGACCATAGAAAAGGGAAGCCAACAGGGAGACAAAATAAAAAATAATGTTGCACTTTAAATTATATATTAAACCAATGGTTGTAGCCTTGCATTTGTACTTTTTATGCAATAACACAATAATTTGTGCAAAATAAAATTTTCACCTTTAGCCTTATAAGGATATTTTAGCTTTTATTTGTGGAAATCTAAAACCTACACCACCATCTCCACACTGGCTATAGTAGTGGTTCTCATTGTATTTCTATGCATGCAGTATTTGTCTGTGTGTACATATCTTTTGCATGTGCGCGTCGCCACTCTAGCCGCTAACTTGTCTTGTAGTCGACTCTGTATTCCTGGCAGTGGCTATGGTCGATAAGACAGTAGCATGCAATATTAATGCAGCCTTCTAGTGTGGTTGGTAAGAGCCTTGGACAGCCCCGCACTACTATTTCACACAGCACCCAGAACAAACGTGAGCTTGCCACCACAGAGACAGAGAGAAAAAAGACAGGGCATGTGAAGGAGAGAGAGAAGAGAAAAGAAATCAGGAGCAAAGGACACAAAGAGCCCAGAGAGGTGATGAAGACGAAGGGGAAAGAAGGAGAGCAGGGACAGAGAAGAAGAAACTGAAGTAGGGCATTAAAGGAAGAGAAAAATGCTGCCGCGAAAGAGGTGGCAGAGGGCAGACACGGGTCAGAGGGAAGAGCTGACTGCGATTGGTGACATGGCTTTGAAAGCGTTACTCCTATTTAGAGAAAATAATGTATTGACATGAAAGACACGGACAAGTTTAAATAACCGGTTTAGAAATGTACTAGAAATTAGGGGTGTGCAAAATAATCGTCATGACAATGCATCGCGATACTAACTTTCACAATATACTGCATCGATTCTTGATGCCAAAAAAAATGTTCGATTATTATTAATTAATAATTGAATATTTAATAATTGAATATTTAATATTAATAAATACATTATTAGTTGTTGTTTTTTTTTATAAATCCAATGCACTTTTTCTTTGTGAAAGGGTATTGTTTGTTATGATGGTAGCTACCTCCAAAATGGCAAATGTTTGAACATCATTTTTTGTTTTAGAAAAAATCCTATGCACTTTTTTGTTATTGGTTTGGTTTATTTGTTTTAGTTATTCAATAAATTCAGTTATGAATTGAGTTGCTCAGAGTTATGTATCATTGAAGACACTACCCAGATACACAGCCACTGATATTTAAAGGTCCCATGGCATGAAATTTTCAGTTTCTGAGGTTTTTGAACGTTAATGTGAGCTTCCCTACCCTGTTTAGGCCCCCCCAATGGCTAAAAGTTGCGAAATGTCTAAACTGAGCATTTACGATCCTTTTCTGCGTTTGAAAAAAACACAGCTCAAATGGGCGATTCTGGACAAGGCACCTTATTGACGTCAGATCGAAAAAAGAAATGCAAATTCAGTTCCACCACCGTCTGGATCTCCACCCCCTGTCTCTGGAAATCACGCCCAGAGAATTTGGACTGCGGAGGAGCTACGCAATGCGAAATGCGTATTTTTTATTTGCCTGGAGGCAAGTAGACTCGGAAGTCCTTTACCCGACCCTCTGGACCTCTGAAACAGCAGTGGTTTAATTTTATTTTCTGTGAAAATGTGTTTTTTTTTCATTGAAAAGGCTCTCCTTTCCTCCTTCGCGCTTACACACGCGGAAGTGGGGCCAGGCACAGCGCACCGCTAACCCCCCCCCCACTCCTCTAACCAATCTGTGTCCTTCTCATTTGCATTCAAGCAACAAGGCCCAGAATGAGTTGTTCAGACAGAGAGATTATGACTCTGACTCTGTACATGTGTCTTTCTCATGCACTAAGTGTTGATTTTGAAGAAGGATTCATTTACAGTATTAGGGAACCATTAAGGCACCATATAAAAGCATCAAGAAGCACCATGTCATGGGATCTTTAAGTTATCCTCTTTTTTTTTTGGTACATTTTCACTGAAGTATGTCGAATATATTGCAATGCATCGCAATATAATAATTCAAGTATCGTGCTGCATCGTGATAGTATTGCATCGTGGCATATTGAATCGAATTGAATCGTGACTTCTTTGCCAATACCCACCCCTACTAGAAATGTAGTAAAACTGAGAAATACATGCAATGATGTACAATTTTACAGTTCTACTCAACAAGCACAATCCAAACTGACTACCCTCCAGTTTCCAGATGATTGCTTAACCACTGCACCACCGCACATGGAGTTAATGTGATTAACTGAAATTCAGGAGCAGGACCACGCCTCAACCACCTTCTCCTCCTCACCAGCGAATCACAGTTCACCATAACCACACCTCTAATTTCCCGGAGCCATTTATAGCCACTCATCCCTTCATTCCAGTTCGTCTCGGTTATCTCGACAGCTCAACCGCGTCAGCTCGCTCGAGCTGGGTTAACAACCCGTCACATTCAAACACCAACCTGCCTCACGTCTCCTCGTTCCTTCCAGTCCGCAATTCCTTACGCCGCGACGGATTTCTATCCAGGAATCCGCAGCCGGAGGATCTTCCATCGCATATCCGCAGCGTCCAGCCCACGGCCCGCTCCGCCCAGCGAACGCTCCAGGCGCGCGCTCACGCAGCGGACCTCCACCTCTAAGGAGCACCCACCGTCAATATCTCTGTGCTGGCGGTATATACGGAATAACCACATTGTCCCTCTCGTCGCCTCCTCCTCGTGTAGGCGAGCGCACAGCCTGGCGCAGCCCGGTGTACTGTCAGAGCGAGACGGCTCTCGGTGCGCAGACCGGCTTTGGCAACCACGGCTTTCGGCACAGCGCGGCCCGGCCTCCAGCAGCCACAGCGTTCGGTACCGCCCAGCACCCGCCGGTCCCCTTCAGACACATCAAGACAGGACCTTCAACAGTTTAGATCAAGAATGTAACCCCGGCGCCCTGGAACGAGACGAACGAGCTTCCGGGTTCCCATCAAGTTTCCCGCGTGCAGCTGCAGACGTCGCCACTCCCTCCTCTCCTCCACTACAGTGTCATAGCTCCCCCTGCTGGGGGCTAAGTAGTATCACCACCAGTGGCCAGTAAACATATTCTGTCTACTGTGCAGTTTCACTTGAATTCTTTTGTATCATCTCAGCCTGCTTTCAAGCAGGCCATCTCCCCCTGTGCCTGCACCCTTCGTGTCTCATTCTTGTCCCCATCTCGCAGGCTGCACAATTTCCCATGCACATGCATCTCCTCCCCATCTCTCATTTCTCTCTCTTTTCAGTCATCATGAGCTAGATGGCTCTCGTGCCCTACCCACATTAGGCAGGGCCTCTAATCCATTTCCCGTCTTCTGCTCTATCCCTCCCTCCCTCCCCCCCCTCCCCCCCCTTCCCCACCACCCAAAAGTTTTATCTGTCGTCGCAGCCTACACAAGTCACCACGCCCACTCACACTATTTTCGTTCACACCGAAACGTCGTACGAATGTTTTTGTTCGCTTAACTCCTCTCTGCACTGGCACACTGTCATCTCGTATTCAACCTCTCCTACCGACTCGCATCCGACCATTCTAACTCATGCAACTCATGCTAGCTCACATCATTCCATCACATGCTAGCTAAGCAGTCTCTACATCGTTTCTCTGCTATTCCAATATTCACCACCCATCGACTCATGTCACTCACTCAATTTCAGCTCGTGCTGCTCACGCAATTTTGACGTACGCTAGCTGTCTTTACAGCCGCTCGCCATCAATTCATATTCCGGCCCTTGCTGTTTCACGCTATTATAGCTCGGGCAGCTCACGTCATCCATTACAAGCGAGCTTAAGCCATCATAACCATGTGTCACACTATTCAGCTCCTCCCAGTTCCGCCCTCACCTGAGCTACACCATCTCGGCTCACCACCTCTTTCCCGATCGAGGATCCTACCATCGACGTCAGCTCATGACTTCACCATTCTATCCTATACGCATCCTCAGCGATGCTCTTGCCATCTAATCCTCATCTTCTCCTGCTCATGCTACATCATTGCATTCTTTCATCATTCTCAGCTCTCATGTCGCGACTACTATTACGGTCTCCAAATTCGACCGCGCTCATCTGTCCAGCATTCAACCCGTACCTGCCCTGTGAACATCCCCAATATGCACCTCCACCCTCAGGTCCTTAGCTTTTCCACAGGTTCCAAGCCGACTGACGACCGGCCGATTGTCACAACGTTTCACCGGCTCTCATGACAGCATGATGACCGCCAGCTCACCCAGCTCACGACCACATGACAACTCGTCTGGGTCTCACGACGGCTTGCCTGGCTCCCACGACAGCACAACAGCTCGCCTGGCTCCCACGACGGCTCGACAGCTCGCCTGGCTCCCACGACGGCTCGACAGCTCGCCTGGCTCCCACGACGGCTCGACAGCTCGCCTGGCTCCCACGACGGCTCGACAGCTCGCCTGGCTCTCACGACGGCTCGACAACTCGCCTGGCTCTCACGACGGCTCGACAACTCGCCTGGCTCTCACGACGGCTCGACAGCTCTCCTGGCTCTCACGACGGCTCGACGGCTCTCCTGGCTCTCACGATGGCTCTCACGATGGCTCTCACGATGGCTCTCACGATGGCTCTCACGATGGCTCTCACGATGGCTCTCACGATGGCTCTCACGATGGCTCTCACGATGGCTCGCACGATGGCTCGCACGATGGCTCGCCTGGCTCTCTTGACGGCTCTCTTGACGGCTCTCACGACGGCTCGCCTGGCTCTCACTACGGCTCTCACGACTGCTCACTTGGCTCTCAGGACGGCTCTCACGACGGCTCACGACTGCTCGTTTGGCCTCATGACAAGTTCTCACGACGGCTCGCTCGGCTCTCACGTCGAGTCTTCCGACCCACAACGGGTCTTCTCCTCCACCTCTATCCTGACCCACAACAGGTCTTCAGGTGTGTGGAGTTTGCGTGCATGGTCTGGGTCCGATCCCCAGGTCGCCTGGGCCTTTCTGTGTGGAGTTTGCATGTTCTCCCCGTGTCTGGGTGGGTTTCCTCCGGGCACTCCGGTTTCCCCCATCAACCCAAAACATGCACCATGGGTAAATCCTCCAGCTTAGGCCCTGACCAAGCCGAAGCAAGAAGATCATGGAGATGGTCCCTGGGCGCAGTAATGTGCTGCCCACTGCTCCTAATAACAGGATGGGTTAAATGCAGAACTGGAATTTCCCCACCGTGGGACTAATAAAGGCATAGCTTCCTTTCCTCCCAGCAGATCTTCCTCCCGTCAGGTCTCCCTCCCTCCCAACCCACAACGGGTCTTTCTCTGCCTCTCTCCTGACCCACGACGGGTCTCCCTCTCTCCTGACCCATGACGGGTCTCCCTTCCTCCCAACCCACGACGGGTCTTTCTCTGCCTCTCTCCCGACCCACGACAGGTCTTCTTCTCTCCACCTCTCTCCTGACCCACAACAGGTCTTCCTCCTGTCAGGTCGACGGCATGACAATACGCCTGGGTCTCACGACGGCTCACCCGGCTCTCACGACCGCATGACAGCTCGCCTGGCTCTCACGACGGCTCGCCCAGCTCTCACGTCGGGTCTCCCGACCCACAACGGGTCTCTCTCTCATGACCCACGACGGGTCTCCCTCCCTCCCAACCCATGACGGGTCTCCCTCTCTCCTGACCCACAACGGGTCTCACTCCTTTCCGACCCACAACGGGTCTTTCTCTGCCTCGCTCTCCCGACCCATGACGGGTCTCCCTCCCTCCCGACCCACGACGGGTCGACTCACGATAGGAGATCTTCCTCCCGTCAGGTCTCGCTCCCGACAGGTCCCCCCCCCCCCCCCCCCGACCCCCATCCCTCCGACCCTCATCCCTCCGACCCTCATCCCTCCGACCCTCATCCCCCCCGACCCTCATCCCCCCGACCCTCATCCCCCCCGACCCTCATCCCCCCGACCCTCATCACTCCGCCCCCCCCCATCCCTCCGCCCCTCATCCCTCACCTATCCAACCCTCAACATTCGAGCGTGGCTGCTGAAGGACGCACATCAGCATTATCATGGTCACGTCCGTCAACCATCTGCGCTGGCGCGAGTGACTCCACTCCAGCAAAGGTCCAGCTCCTCAGTCAGGGGAGAAGACCCTCCACGTCACGGTTTCTCTACATCACTCCTGACTCATTCGCCATACGGCACCTTCACGACGCAGCTCCAGTTTCTCCAGTGTTCAATCCGAATCTTCGGCAGTAGTCGGATTCTGCATTGCTTCCAGCGCCTTCGAATCGCACAATTAGCCTTCAGCTTCATCGGAACTTCGTCCTACTTTTCCACCATTTTTTGGGGGGTCTGATTAATCCAGGCATTCCCATTCATTCTAACAATAATAAATCAGTCAACACCACCTTCTTCAGCTTCCCCTCTGCTCATCTGACATCACCATCATCTGCAATTTCAGCACCCTCTCACGCCACTCCAGGAATGTCTGCGTCTCCACCGTCCAGGCTTGCCATCCATCCATCCATCCATCTTCTGCTTTTCCATTTCCGGGTCACGGGGACAGCAAATCTGCTGCCCAGAACACTATGCACCGGCCCCCATGAATCCTCCCGCGGGAGTAGGTCCAGGCTTACCTCTCAGGGATAAATCTCATATACAAGCTGATTTCTGGTGAAGACTGACAGTCTCATCTTCATGTTCCCGTGCCTGATTAAAGGACTGCAAAAAACTGAACCTCGCCTTCCTCCGAAACGCCTACCACTTATTTCGGACCTTCTCTACCGTTGCACTCTCACTCTGCGCTCCGGCAACCTCTCGCCTTTCACGGACCTCTTCTGGCATAACACCCCATCCATTCTCCATTCATTTATTTCGCATTGGCGCCACTATGTCCACGGCCAGGGCAGATGTACCCGACCGGAAAAATTCGAACCCTTGGTTGTCGGGTCTCCAGCACCTACCTCGTGTACGATCGTCACGACCTCAACGATCTCCTCCAGACCCATTCCACTTTATGCTCTTTCAAAACTTTTGGGGGTCCCGTTCCGCTGGGCCAATCGAAGATTGAGACGGAGCCCCCACCCACTGTCTCAACCCAGCCATCACCACCTATTCACCGAGACATCCACTATCATTCAATAATAAACATCTTCACTGCATTATGTTGATGGTGTGGTCCTAGCTAGTGAAATGGAGTTAATGTGATTAACTGAAATTCAGGAGCAGGACCACGCCTCAACCACCTTCTCCTCCTCACCAGCGAATCACAGTTCACCATAACCACACCTCTAATTTCCCGGAGCCATTTATAGCCACTCATCCCTTCATTCCAGTTCGTCTCGGTTATCTCGACCCCTCCCTCCCACCCCTATCTCGTTTGTCTTTCAGCCACAAGACATCTCCTTAAGGGGGGGTCCCGTTCCGCTGGGCCAATCGAAGATTGAGACGGAGCCCCCACCCACTGTCTCAACCCAGCCATCACCACCTATTCACCGAGACATCCACTATCATTCAATAATAAACATCTTCACTGCATTATGTTGATGGCGTGGTCCTAGCTAGTGAATTGAAATTTAACAAAAGCGTAAAAGGTAATACACTACACTGGCTCCTGTGAAATAAATAATTGTAAACAAATAAATCAAAATATTGAAAACAATTTCTACTTTGAAGGCTGTAGGTTACAAACTGGTCTCTCATGTAATATTGCAGCAAAAATCATTTAATCTCAAATCTTTTACTTTCAAACTGGCTTTAATTTAATTGACTTATCGAAAAAACCACTCTATTAGATCAAAAAAGTTTGTACAATAATTTTATCAAATTTCACGAGGCAGTATTTTCAAAGTGAAGTTTGTTTGGCCTTGAGGAACTAGCGCTTTTTTCTTTCAGGGAAATTAACAACAGCACTGACGGTGAGAATGAATGCAGCCAAAGCCGCAATTGTGCCACTTGAGAGTTGATAATGCATCGTGGAGTGTACCATCAGTGAACTTCACTCAGCCAAGCTTGCTGCTAAAAGCGTGCCGTAATGGGCTCGAGTTAGGCATTTTCCCACACATAGTCCCCCCTCAGTGAAAACAGCTTTGGCACGCAGCAGTAAAAAATCTACCAATTTACTCGATTGTAGACATGTTTTTTTTTACATTTTTTCCTCCCCAGAAAATGGTTTCTTGCTTTCGTCATGGCTATATTTTCTTCAGTGGAGCTTTATGTAGATTAAAAGTAATATACTGCAAAGCCAATTGGCACTTGGATTTACATATGCTACAATTTTGCACCATTTTTCCTGCCATTTGAGCTCAATGCTCAAATATGTCTCTATCTAGGAAAAAAAAAACAAGCTATAGTGTCTTATATAACTTAATAAAACTTGAAGGTAAGATTTCTGACCCATAGACGGGGCTATATTCAAGGAACTTTATTTTTCTGCACACACACACAGCTTGTTACTGTATTTATTTTATTTTTCATTTCTTCACACTTCACAATTATTATCCTTCTAGCATTGCATAAGTGACCACCTGCTGACTGTAAAATGACTGGGGGACCTCTAATGCAAATGGAGGTTTTCCTTGGCCTTCTGAGATTCTTGCATTTAAACCACAGTGCCATAACTGTGCCGATGTAGGTCAGGCTCCTCTGTGCTGTCAATTAAGACCCATATGAACCATGAGCATTTCCCTGATTGCTATTTTCTTTCAGGGTCCAGGCAACCTTTTGCTTTTAATTGCTTCAAAGTCACCAGGCAACGGCTTAAGAGGTTATGTCTGGATGTACGAGCACATGGACCAATATTAATATTTACCACTGACAAGAGCAGAGAGGGGGTTGTTGTGTGAGCGTTTATAATGTGGACATGCTGTGTATGACTTAACCTAATGTATCATATTGTTTTTATTCTCTCCTAGTGGTGGAAGAAGTACCCAAATTTGCAAAAAATACTCAAAAGCATCACATGACAAAAACACGTAAGTGAAGGTATTAATGTACCTGTTTAAAAAAGAGTAAAAACTGAAATTAAAGAGTTGAATAAAGCTTCAAATATACTGATTTTGACAAAGATTTTTCCTGAATTTTGTCCAACAGAAACAAGTGAATTCATATTTGTCCTGGCTGTTAAAAAATAAACACAATCAAAGTGCAACATCAATATGCAATATGGCATCAAATTCAAGATGCCATATCAACGTGCAATACGGCATCTTGAAAATAGCAAAATGTGATTAAATATTGTGAAAGTATTAATGTATCTGTTTAAAAAAAGAGTACACATTTTAATAAAATAATTCAATAAAGCTTCAAATATACTGATTTTGATCAAGATTTGTGTTGTATTTTGTCCAAAAGAAACAATTTAATTAAATTTTTTGCTCAAAGTATGAATGTGTTAAAAATAACCCCCTCAGGCTTTTCAACGGGTCTCACACAATCATAAAACGTACTTTAAATTTGCAGTACTTCTCAAGAACTGACATGGAGTTGAATGCAGTGAAGTAAAAATAAAAAGTATCTACAATTTACTTAAGCACAGTAAGTTTATAGTTTTACTTCATGTTCCACCAATGTCCTCTACTAAAAATCAAGTTAGTTCAAGTTAAAATTGAATAGAAAACTGCAATATAAGGATCCCGCTCTTGACGGTTGACCGCATGTGATCCCAGCTCCCACAGATGAGCGCTGCCATTGTGTCCTTGGGCAAGACACTTAACCCCACCTCGCCCCCAGTGTCTGCGGACATTGGTAGCCCCCATGGCAGAAGATACATCAAGGCCTGTTGTGACGTGAGCCGTCCTCCTGTGGACCCACCACCTGCGGAAGGATTCATGGGGGCTGGTGCATTGTGTTCTGGGCAGCAGAACACTGCTTGGACTGCTGCCCCCGCGACCCAGAAAATGGAAAAGCGGAAGAAAATGAATGAATATAAGGATAACATACGATAAGATAAGACTTTATTGATCTCACGCAGGAGAAATTTACTTGCCACAGTAGCTCCAGGTATGGACAGTTTGAACAAGAAAGAAAAGTGCATGCAGGCAAGAATGGAATAAAATAAGTAATAATAAAATAAGTAATAATAATAAAACAGTAACAAGGAGAGTATTGAAAAAACGATATTGCACGTTGGAAAAACGATATTGCACATTTGGACTATATAGTGGAGTTATACAGTCTGATGGCGGTGGGGATGAAGGATCTGTGGTAGCGCTCCTTCTTGCACTGGGGGTGCCTCAGTCGGCTGCTGAAGGAGCTGCTCAGCTCCTCTACAGTCCGGTGCAGAGGGTGAGAGGTGTCGCCCATGATGGATGTGAATTTGGCCAGCACCGTCAGTTTATTGTTGAGGTGAACACCCAGGTACTTGAAACTGTCCACAGTCTCTATGTCCTGCCCCTGGATGTTCACCGGTGAGTGAGGTAGTGGTTTCCTCCTGAAGTCGATAGGGGTATGCAAAATAATCGTCATGACAATGCATTGCGATACTAACTTTCACAATATACTGCACTGATTCTTGATGCCAAAAATCGATTTTTATTAATTAATAATTTAATATTTAATAATTTAATATTTAATATAAATAAATAAATACATGAATTATTAGTTTCATTTTTAAAAAAATAAATCCTATGCACTTTTTTCTTTGTGAAAGGGTATTGTTTGTTATGATGGTAGCTACCTCCAAAATGGCAAATGTTTGAACATCATTTTTTGTTTTAGAAAAAATCCTATGCACTTTTTTTGTTATTGGTTTGTTTTATTTGTTTTTGTTATTCAATAAATTCAGTTATGAATTGAGTTACTCAGAGTTATGTATCAATTGAAGATGCTACCTAGATACACATCCACTGATATTTAAAGGCAAATTAACGTTT
The DNA here is from genome assembly GCA_036785185.1 of Paratrypauchen microcephalus. Classification (NCBI taxonomy): domain Eukaryota; kingdom Metazoa; phylum Chordata; class Actinopteri; order Gobiiformes; family Gobiidae; genus Paratrypauchen; species Paratrypauchen microcephalus. The sequence continues at coordinate 4,873,062 of JAVJIX010000059.1, forward strand.
TTTTACAATCTGAGCCTTCTTTCGGCAATAAAACAAGTAGTTTTATTCACCCATAGCATTTTTCTGTCAATTGGAGCAGTATCGCAGAACTTATGTTGAGCCATTCTGTTCTAGTAATGATCCCGTATCCGTTAACATGGTGCTGTATCATATGCTCGGGGCATTACTTTGCGGTGTCCAAATAACACAAACTTTAGCACTTTTCAAATCATAGAAGCCCGATGTCTTAATGTAAGATTTCGTTTGATTTCGATTTCGTCCGAGATTTAGCCATAGTTTCGAGTAGATGAGGACGCCAGTGCGCATGCGCGGACTGCTCCCGGGACCCAAACATGAAACGCAAAGCTGAAAACTATGGATAAATCTCGGATTACAGGTCACTTTTGCTTCAAACGAAATCTTACATTAAGACATCGGGCTTCTATGATTTGAAAAGTGCTAAAGTTTGTGTTATTTGGACACCGCAAAGTAATGCCCCGAATACAAATGCTAACGGATACGCTACAACATAACTTTCTTCAAACAGCTCCAAATGACACGAACGTGATATGGGTGAGTCAAACGACTTATTTTATTACCGAAAGAAGGCTCAGATTGTAAAATAACGTTACTTTTCCTTTAAGGTATCTTCTTTTTTTGGGTACATTTTCACTGAAGTATGTCGAATATATTGCAATGCATCGCAATAATTCAAGTACCGTGATGCATCGTGATAGTATCGCATCGTGGCATATGAATCGTGATTCGAGTTGAATCGTCACTTCTTTGCCAATACCCACCCCTAGAAGACGATCACCAGCTCCTTTGTCTTACTGGTGTTAAGGCTCAGGTGGTTGCGCCCACACCAGTCCACAAATCACTGATGACCGAGCGGTACTCCAGCTTGTTCCCCTCGGACACACAGCCCACAATGGCCGAGTCGTCAGAGAACTTCTGGAGAAGGCAGCTGTCCGTGTTGTATGTGAAGTCCGAGGTGTAGATGGTGAACATACAATATAATTTGAATACTATGAATACAATACGGTTTTAAGAGATTTTAATGTTTTGCCCTACCCTTATGTTCATTTTTTTATTTATATTTTACAGAATTTTGAGAATCATAACAATATATATAAGAGATGTATGTATGCATGTGTAAAACAGAATCCAGAACAGAATGTAGGCCAGTCACTATTTTTTTTTTCCTTTGATGCTTGTTAAATAGTCTTTCAAATCGGTACTATGTACACGTGATACTTTGTAGTAATGACTCTTTCTCTCGAGCTCTTTTCAACAGCATATCATTTACACACACACTGATATAGCTTTACTACAATTTTGCTATCTACAGTCCTTTTCTCTCCCCCTTTCTCTAAAACCACGAGTGTTTGCTGTTCTGTTTTCTGTTCAAGTCTTCATATCACCAACACTGAACTCACATTGACACTTGAGACAGCTGGGTCAATGGCCATGTGCCACTACTTTGTACTGCAATAATGTGTCTTCCTCGCCTCCCGCCATCCCTCTGTCTCATTCATTTCCTTTTTGTTTGCTCTGAACATCCTCCCTGGATTTTCTCCACACACACAGATGCTATCTCGGCATCTACAGGCTGACATTGTTTCTTTTTATCCCACTATAAGCTGAACTGAGAACTGCGTGCACGGCTTGATCATAGGAAATCATAGGATGGATTCCATGGGTGAAAATAGGGGCACGCCTCAGGGTAGAAGAGAGATAATTAAAGAATTACCAGGAAATCACAACTGCGCTAATTATTCATCTAGATGTACATATTGTCAACATGAAAGTCTTGACCTATTGGAAAATTCCCATGCCATTGCCTGGATAAATGGACAGTGGAGTTGTGTAAGAGGAATTAAAATGTTGAAACTAAATGTAGTTTAAACACTCTACATGTCATTGTATATACACAAGAAAGAAGTTTAAGTTTAATAAAACATTAGTTCTTGCTGGAGCATAATATCGGGTATGGTATCACCTCGACAGGTGTTGCCAGTTAGAGGCAGGAATAATTGTGCAAAACACAACTGTGGTGACACACTTTTAACACTCTGGTTATGGTCAAACCAAACATGTCCTCATGTAGAGCTGCATTGTGATTTTAATTGATCTTCTATGGACACATATTTGCATGTATTGAAGGTGTGGCCAAATTAAGAATCAGAATCAGAATCAGAATCAGAAAGGTTTTAACCCCTTACAGTGGAGGGCCTTTTTTGAGCAATTGTCCCTAAAAAGACCTCTCCAAATTAAAATCATTCCTGTTATTGAAGTATATGGATTATATACAAATGTTTGGTCTCTGTGTAAAGGGAACATTCTCTAGTTTTACCCTCAGCATTTACATTCACTCCAAATGTGATTGGAAAAAAGTTACACACCTTGGAACACCAAATAAAAAGTGTTTTTTTTTTTAATCCTCGCCTATTTTTTTTTGTAAATATAAAAGGTGTCTATAGCTGCTGTTCATAGCTGAGGCCTAAAATACACTATCTTTCAATACAATAAGTTGTTGACCACTCAAATTTCAAATTGGGAATCAATAGCTGTAAAAATAAACTTTTTACTCCACTTTTTGTTATACTTTGTCCAGGCGTTTTATACAGGGATCATGCTTTTATCCAAACCTATCCAAACCTATCCAAATTGGAAACATTTAGAAAACGTTTAATAACTTTTGACTCATTCAACCTACAGACATCATTGAGGGCCATATGTTTGAACAAGTTCACAACATTAGGAAACATTAGGAAACATTACTTCACTGCAAAATAAAATAAATTGTGCAATGACTGGACTGTGCAATATTTTGGACTGTGCAATGACTGGCGTGTGCAATATTTTATTGTTTGGCCCCCTGTGACCCCAGCTCTTTGGGACAATTGATGGAAATTAGCATTAGCCTACAATCTGGTGTGTTTACATTCATGTTGTGTCAAGCTTGTCCATTAACATGCTCTGTCCCAATCAAATAAATAACTAAAATAAATAGACCACACCTTAGGATAGTTTGTACAGTATATGGACTTAATAACAAATATTTTTTCCTGTAAACCACTTGGGTCTTAAGTGTATTTAAACCTCACAGTTAAAAAAGACCTACTGTGCTTGTGTCTGCTATATAGCTATAATCTATGACCACCATGAATCATTATAATTTGCACATTTTAAATCACAAATTATCATCTAAAATGTCTTAATAAAAGAAACAAGTCTGCTGACTTTCTTGTTAGAAAAATGGGGCTCCCAATGGGAGCTGCTGTATTTACGTCATCACAACAAAGAGCATTTGATCACACTAGCAAGCAACAGATTTTTCTTTTTCTTTTTTTTCCCTCTTTTATACCAAACTGGCTACGTGATGCTGAATCCTACACTTATCACGGATTAAGAAAATAAAACTGGAGAACGAAGTATAGAGCAGTGGGCATATGCTAGTGGAAGAGAAAACAGGGACTGATGTGCAATATGGCATCTTGAAAATAGCAAAATGTGATTAAAGATTGTTCCAACATGCACAAATAACTCCAAATACAACTTTGGATGAGTAAATAGTGAGCGAAACAACTATAATATGATTGAAAGCGCTAAAAAGTCAAAGTTTGGTGGCGAAGAAAAGCAGAGATACACTTTCTAAGGCTGCTGCGGTACCTCAGTTACACACATAACCAATTTGATCTGTTCAACTTGTCACCGCTTGAGTCTACTGCAGGTTGTATGCCCTAAAATGACCCAGCGACTGTTGAAGAACTGCATAAAACTACGTCTTCAGAGCTCTTAAGATGAAAATCTGAAATAGTGTTTGAGAAATACCGAGGCTCTGCTTTATCATGCAGACATACTCACAGTGCTTTCTTTGCCCTCAACACTCCAGCTCTCTTGGCAAGTTGCCCCTCTGTCAAATGTATCTGGCTAATGAATGAATATGTCAATCATGCATTAAAGTCCAGAGCCCAGGGAGCAACACAATTAGATATGTGGATACCAGTCTGCATTGTGATATAGAATTGACAGACTCTTCGCATACATCCTCCAGCTGACAAAGCACAAGTTTGTTAATAAATCAAAAGAACAGACCGAAATTTGCATAGGACATTTGGAGGAATTTGAGCCAAACTACAGAGGCAGAAAACAAGAACAGCACACAGAAATTCATATTTCTTTGCAAAAGAGAAATAATGTTGCATCTTTAGAAAAAAAGAAAGAAAGAAACAGTAGCTAATTTCACATTGCTCCAAAGTATATTCAAATACCTCAATTCAAGTAGTTATTCACTCACATATGTATTCACTACAGACCATTTAGATTAACCAGCTCTACAGAGATGTTCTTTGCATGGTGTGATGCAGGAACATACATTAACATATACTGTAAGAAGACATGCCAGCATTGTGGTTATATCAATATAATTTCAGTGCAGATTATAATAAACCTATAGTCTGAAGAAAATTTAGACGTGTGTACATATACTCAGTTCACATTCCCATTTAAGCCGGAAAGACCTGGCAGACCCAAGCGTATAGTGAAGGTCTGTTGGGAATGACTGGCAGAGTCCTCTGTCAGAGGGACCTTCAACTCACACCTCCGGGAAAACTTCTCTCGGATTTCGGCAGAGGCTGGGGACATGGAGTCCCAGTGGGCTTTGTTCTCTGCCTCAATTGTCGATGCGGCTGCTCGTAGTTGTGGTCGTAAGGTCTGTGGTGCCTGTCGTGGCGGCAATCCCTGAACCCGGTGGTGGACACCGGAAGAAAGGGATGCCGTCAGGCTGAAGAAGGAGTCTTATCGGGCCTTGTTGGCTTGTAGGACTCCTGAGGCAGCTGACAGGTACCAGCAGGCCAAGCGTGCTGCAGCCCGGGCGGTCTCAGAGACAAAAACTCTGGCTTGGGAGGAGTTCGGAGAGGCCATGGAGGAGGACCATCGGACAGCCACAAAGAAATTCTGGCAAAGTGTTCGGCACCTCAGGAGGGGGTAGCAGTGCTTCACAAACACTGTTTACAGTGCGGGTGGGGAGCTGTTGACTTCGAGTGGGGTGTTGTTGGGCGGTGGAAGGAATACTTTGAGGATCTCCTCAATCCCACCATCACGTCTTCTGAGGAGGAAGCAGAGGCTGGGGACTCATAGGTGGACTCATTCATCACCCTGAAATCAATGAGGTGGTTGGAAAGCTCCTTGGTGGCAAGGCTCCACGGGTGGATGAGATCCACCCTGAGTATCTTAAGTAGTAGTATCTAAGTAGGGCTGTCTTGGCTGACACATCACGTGGCAGTCGGGGACAGTACCTCTGGACTGGCAGACCGGGGTGGTGGTCCCTCTGTTTAAGAAGGGGGGCCGAAGGGTGTGTTCCAACTACTGGGGAATCACACACCTCAGCCTTCCCGGTAAGGTCTATTCCAGAGTACTGGAGAGGAGAATCTGACCGATGGTCGAACCTCGGATTCAGGAGGAGCAGTGTGGTTTTCATCTATACTCTTCATTGGGTGCTCGAGCGTGCATGGGAGTTTGCCCAACCAGTACACGAGTGCTTTGTGGATCTGGAGAAGGCATTCGACCGTGTCCCTCTTGATGTCCTGTGGGGAGTGCTCTGGGAGTACGGGGTTCGGGGCACCTTGCTAAGGGTTGTTCGGTCCCTGTATGACTGGAACAGGAGCTGTGTTCACATTGCCACATAGTAAGTCGGACTTGTTTCCGGTGCATGTTGGACTCCGCCAGGGCTGCCCTTTATCACCAGTTCTGTTCATTGTATTTATGGACAGAATTTCTAGGCGCAGTCAGGGGCCGGAAAGGATCCAGTTTGGGGGCCACAGGATCTCATTTCTGCTGTTTGCAGATGATGTTGTCCTGATGACTTCATCGAGCCAGGACCTACAGCATGCATTGGGGCGATTCACAGCCGAGTGTGAAGCGGCTGGGATGAGGATCAGCTCCTCCAAATCCAAGGCCATGGTTCTCGGCTGGAAAAAGGTGGCTTGCCCTCTCTGGGTGGGGATTCCTTGCCTCAAGCATCGGAGTTCATGTATCTCGGAGTCTTGTTCATGAGTGAGGCGAGGATCTTGTTCACGAGTGAGGGGAAGGTGGCGCATGAGATTGACAGGCAGATCGGTGCAGCATTGGCAGTGATGCGGTTGCTGTACCGGACCATTGTGGTGAAGAGGGAGCTTAGCCAAAAGGTGAAGCTCTCGATTTACCGGTCAATCTACATTCCTACCCTCACCTATGGTCATGAGCTTTGGGTAATGACCGAAAGGACAAGATCGCGGATACAAGCGGCCGAAATGAGTTTCCTCCACAGAGTGGCTGGGCGCATCCTTAGAGATAGGGTGAGGAGCTCAGTCACACAGGAGGGGCTCGGACTAGAGCCACTGCTCCTCCACATTAAGAAGAGCCAGCTGAGGGTGCTCAGGCATCTGTTCCGGATGCCTCTTGGATGCCTTCCTCGGGAGGTGTTCCAGGCATGTCCCACCGGGAAGAGGCCCCAGGGAAGACCCAGGACACACTGGAGGGACTATGTCTCTCGGCTGGCCTGGGAACGCCTTGGGGTCCCCCCGGAGGAGCTGGAGGAAGTGTCCGGGGTGAAGGAAGTCTGGGCATCCCTGCTTAGACTGTTGCCCCACTCGGCCCTGTATAAGCGGAAGAAAATGGATGGATGGATGGATGGACATATATACTCAGTTCACATTCCCATTTAATTCAATGATAAAGATCCTATATTACTCAAAATGGATTCTTGTGAGCTTTAAGCCATGTTAGAATGTTGGAGTTGTGTTTTGTTTCATTCACACATAATTTCAGTAAGCCTTTTTTATTAAGCTCTCTACAGCTCCAAAACTGAAAATGCTGTGATGTCATGAAGCAGTAGTTTTCATGTTAACAGCTAGCTTTTACCTTTTGCTTATAGAAGAGATTGACAATTCCAAGACTGAAATCATCCAAAGGATTCTACTGAACGTGAATGGAGTTTAAAAACACAGTGGAGCTCTTCCTGTATTTCCACATGACATCACAAGGTGGAACAGAGTGTTTTCTGTTTGAGAAAATACATTATAACAGCTCAACAAACAAATAACATGTGGCTGAAGCTATTTGGCTCAAACATTTTACCTGTATTGGGAAAACCAACCTCAAAATGAAAAATACTTACTTGATTTTTCACTTCCCAATTCCACAAATTAACTTCTTAGCTTACAAATAAGAAATACGTGCTGCCAGAGTGAGACCCCTGAGGCTTTAATACTTTTTTTTGAACCAACACTTTCTTGGTTCATCCCATGCTGGCGTATCCACTTGCCAATTTAGTGTCTGCCTAGCTCCAGTAGTCTGCTCTGTAGCCAGGAGAAGCCTTGCCAGTATGAGTGGAGTGTCCAGTAAACAGCACCTGTGAGCACACCAGAGGCCGGACATTTATTCTGCTATGAGAACCAGGTTTCAGCATCTCTCTCTTTGTTCAATATGGACTTCATTCAAATCCATCGAAGCACCATCCAGAATGGACCCAAATTTGGAATGAAGCGCCAAAGTTATTAGGTATCTTTCTGTGTAATTTTTACACACACACAGTTTTAGGTTTATACAGTTACAGCTCTGGAAAAAAATAATAGACCACTGCAAAATTATCAGTTTTTCTGATTTTACTACTATTTTCTGATTTTGAGTCTATAAACTACTGGCATTTCCCCCAAATTCCAAATAAAAATATTATCGTTTAGAGCATTTATTTGCAGAAAATGACAAATGGTCAAAATAACAAAAAATATACATGTTTTCAGACCTCAAACAATGCAAAGAAACAAGATCAAATTAATTTTGAAACAACATAATACTAATGTTTACACTTAAGAGTTCAGAAATCAATATTTGGTGCAATAACCCTTATTTTTAATCACAGCTTTCATGCGTCTTGGCATGCTCTCCACAAGTCTTTCACATTGTTCTTGGGTGACTTTATTCCACTCCTGGTGCAAGAACTGAAGTAGCTCAGCTTTGTGTTTGTGTTGGAATTCAACAGACGCTGGAATGGAATGGCTGTAATACATGTAGAGATGCTGATTTCAGAAAAAAAATGCAGTGGTCTCTTATTTTTTTCCAGAGCTGTACATTGCATAAGCAGCTCTTAAGATAGAAATGTGATCAATGTATGCTGTCTGCGTCTGATTATAAAGCGTGTTATCATCTGAGAATCAGGAAGTGTGAGTTGGCATGCTAGCTGTTGTCAGCATTATTGTGATGTCCAAACATGTGTGGTCCTCTGTATGGCTAATAATCAATCGCAAAAAAACGAATGTTGTAATAAAGGTTTGTAAATTGTTCCATTTGTGAACAACAAGCTGAAAGTTTCCCTGTTGTAAATAACAAACTGCATGGGAATAGGTACTAATAATCTTCTATCTAATGTACGCATGTAATGGAAACAAAATGTAAAAAACTAAGGCTAAACTAGTGAAACATCCTTATGAACTAGGGATGCACCGATGTGAACATTTTGGCCGATTCAGATATTAATGTTGCTGATATCGGCCGATACCAATATTTATTTATTTTAAATTCTGAGATAACATTTTATACAGACTGAAAATCATGCAAAATGAATTTTTCAATGTTTTTTATTTTCAAAACGTGTTTTGACTCCTGATTTTTTTTTATAGTGTAACTTTTTTTTAATAGTGTATCTTTATATATATATATATATATATATATATATATATATATATATATATATATATATATATATATATATATATAGTGTAACATTGTGTTCTGCTTCCTGATTGGCTAAGGGACCTTTGCCGATTGATGTTATAGATGAGGGACGCGGGGGGGCGGGACCAGAGTGGAACTAGACCAGGACCAGACCAGGACTAAACGTGGACTAAACCAGGTCTAGACCAGGTCTAGACCAGGTCTAAACAAGGTCTAAACCTGGACTGGACCAGGACTAAACCAGGACTGGACCAGGTCTAAACCAGGATTAAACCACAGCGTGCGGGTCTATTTCCTGGCTTGCTATTAGCAGCAGCAGCAGCTTCACCGGTGTACTGCCTTTACAACCGAACAAAGGCGAGTGAGTTTGTGGAAATGCAGCCGGCATATGGATCCCTCTGTAAACGATCTCTACCTGTTCTTTTCCTGCCTGATTTGCTCTTATTTGTGTTTTTGAGTCACGGCTGAGGCTAGCAGCAACGCGGTTCCGAGGGGAGGGGATGTGCACGCAGTCCGAGCACATCAAACCTCGGCATGAACGAACGCATGCAAGAGCCCGCGGTGGTTTAATCCTGGTTTAGACCTGGTCTAGAGGAGGCACTGTTTGGGCACGGGTCTCGTGCTCACAGCCCCACGCCGGATTTGAGCACGATGAGCGCACGTGTCCTCGCGCAGACTTCTCTGCCCCCCATGCTTCACTGTTAATACATTTTGTTGAAAATCTACCCAACAGACTGTTTAAACGAGACAGAAATGTGAGAAAACGTTAATTCGAGGGATTACTGTACTGACAAATATCGGTCGTTAATATCGGCCCACTTTTACACATCGGCCGGTACTGATATGTTAAAAAAAATAAAAATCTATGTCGGCCGATACCGATGTTAATGCCGATATATCGTGCATCCCTATTATAAACTCATCATGGTGAATAATTTATATGCTAGAAATGCATAAGTGAGGAATAACCTTTGGACCTAAATAATCTTTTTTTTTTTTTTACAGTTTGAAGACTTTGCAACTACTGCATATTTTTTACTGATAAAACAGTTGGGAATACATCAATTATTTACACTATGCACTATTCATACGTTCGAACACTAAGCAATTTGCAGTGTAATTAATACATACTATGACAAGCTTCCTCTTGGTGGTGATTATGTCTCATTGTTCATTTGAGAATAATACTGTCTAACACATTAATGGCATCTGAGAAGAGGGAAGTGTAGGTGGCTCATCTGACAGAAGAAGGAAACGTTGCGATGTTCCAATGTTAAGGTCATTATATCCTGAGAAAGCAATATGTGTTTACCAACAAACATGAGTCGTTTAGCGAAGATAGCGTTGAAAATAAAAGCTGTAGTCAGGGCTGAGAGAAATATGCAGGAATATGCATCTTATTCACAACATAGACAGGTAAAGAGAAAAGGGTGCCATAATTTTTTCATTGTTGATATAGGACCAATAATTCCTTAGAAAGCCACATTTTCTTTATACAGTATTTTAAGCCTAATTGCACCCACATTTTACCACTATCATAATAAACACGTGCGATGTCTGTGCACTAAATTAAATCTTCAATTTCATTCTTTAAATGGTGACAAAGTAGTTGTTTACATGCCGTAACTTATTTTGTAAAGATAAGAAGCACAAGAGAGACAGAGAGAGGCAGAACAAGAGAATGGAAATTGTGTAGATTTAAAACTTTGGAAATGCTTGCCTTACCTTTGAGATCATTTACTAGTAGTGTAGTAGTAGTAGTAACCTATTTTTGTAATATAGAATAAGTATTTGAGTGTAGTAGCAAGTATTTTAAAAAGTACACCTTTCATGTAGTATTTCTGTACTTATTATCCAGATGATTTATTTTTATTTATTTAACAAAATACATTATTACATTAACTAATACATTATTATTTATCAAAATACATAAAAAACATAAAACAACACAAAAACATAGGACTACACGTATATATTTTTTGGCCAATTTCATTTCCCTTTTTTCATTTTTTAATAAACACTTTTAATCACTATACTTAACTAATATTATTTTCACTTTCATCATTTCCTTTCATTGTCGTCTTTTACTAGAGTCTTAAAACATATTTTTAAAGGCTTTTTTTTTTTTTTTTTTTTTAGATTTTTGACCAGATGAAAACTTGGTAAGTGTAAATTTAGCATTACATTTCCTTGCTATAAATAGTAGAAAAAAAAAGGAAAAAAAATCAATTGCAGGACAGATGTGTTAATCCTGAGCCATAAATACCTGGATGGAAATTGTACACTGTATCCAGCCTGTATAGATTTGTGTCTGCTCAATGCAAATAAAACCTGTCCAAGCCATTCTTACAGACACTTGCTCAGGATCTATTGGTAGTCCCTGAGCTCTGCTTTGTGGCTGCTCCAGATAGGGCACCATATTGGCATTGGGTGATGGATGGTTTAAATGCAAAGAATGAATTTTCCATTTGTCTCTTAACACGCAGCTTAAATATTGAATGGACATTTCCGTGCTTGTATAGAACCATGAGTCAAGAACATATCGTTTCAATATTAACCCCGCCTCCTGAGTTCATTCTATCACTCTGATATTGCACCACAGAAACATCCGTCCAGTGCAGTTGTTCCGACATGACTTTCATCAGTCTCTGCCCATTTTGTGATGTCCATTTTGTGTATCTCTTGATAGCCACTATAATAAAGATCAACTATCTGTATACAGCGCTGGAAGAATCAGAAAGTAAAAAAAATAGAAAAGTAAATTGATAAACATAATTAGGAATTGTAAAAAACAAAAGAAAAACAATTTTATCGACGATTACTGGAAGAAAATAGGAATAATGATAAAGCCCTATGGAATGTTTTGAATACTGTCACCAAGCTGGTCACCAAAATATTTTATCAATAATCATAAAGAAATCAAAGATATGAAGTATCTGATGAAATGAAGTAGTTGATGAAATGAACAACAATTAATTCAAACTGTGTTGACCTGACAATAAGTGCCAGTCCAGATAACTCATAAGAAATAATTCATTTTTTCTCACTGCAACTAATGAAAAAGAAAAAGAAATATTAGACACTGAATATTAAAGCTAAAAAATCATTAGACTGCGATGGTCTTGACACTTCAATAATAAAACAAGTAATCAGGAAATCTCAAAAAGTCTGTCTTTAATTTTCCGTTCTCCATCGGAAAATTCACAATCTATAAAAATGGAGACAAGCAGGATTTTGCCTATCTCAGCTTCGTCACAATTTTCAAAAATTCTGGAGAAACTTTTTGTGCCAAGAATGGATACATTTCTTGAAAAATATATTATCTTAAACAATAACCACGCTCTCAACACAACACAGGTGGTGAAGAAAGCTCACCCGCGGCTGTATTTCATGAGGAGGCTGAGGAAATTTGGCATGCCGCCCAAAATCCTCATCAACTTCTACAGCTGCATCATTGAGTCCCTCCTGACCAGCTGCATCACTGTGAAGGACCGCAAACGCCTGCAGAGAGTGGTTAAGATCAACAGGACTCCTCAACCCTCTCTGCAGAGCATCTACCATCGCAGAGTCCGCAAGAGAGCTGCCTCCATCATCAAAGACCCCACCCACCCCCAACATGGACTATTCACACTCCTACCTTCAGGCCGGACGTACAGGAGTGTGAAAAACAGGACCACCAGACTTAAGAACTCTTTCTTCCCAACTGCTATCAGACTCTTGAACTGCTGAGCAATAGCCCCCCCCCCTGGACATTGATTGACCTATAATTTGCACATGAGTAATTTGCACTATTATTGACCAACTGTTAGGATAATTTGTCAGATTACAGCTGCACATGTAACTGCTCGAATGTTTACACTTCATGTTTGCACACTATATCAACCATGTTTGCACACCGTTTTACTACTGACAGTTGCACATAAAACTAATGTTGCACATTATCTGTAAATACAGATAATGTGCACCTAGTCTATATTTTTCATAGTGTATATTCTGTAAAGATTGTTTCTATTTGATGTTTTTTTTACATGCTTCTCTTTATCTTATTTATCTATTTACATTTTTTGCTCTTGGCATCCAGTGTGGGCAGCAAAGTAAGAATTTCATTGTACAGGGAAATGTGTTTGTTTACTGTGCATATGACAATAAAAGCTTTGAATCTTTGAATCTAACCAGTATGGCTTCAGAAATCACAAATCTACAGAACTTGCCCTTGTTGACCTGACAGAAAGTATAACAGATGACATAGATAAGGAAAAATATGTAGAATGAAGAATAGAATGCCTTTTTTGTCACTATTCATATGTACAATTTACATTATAGATGCTCACAATGAGATTGAAAGCATCTCACTTCGGTGCAGACATTTTTGTAGGATATTTACAACACAGCAGGATTGGATGTGATAGGGATTTGCATTGATTTTCATTGATTTTCATTTTTATTGACCTAAAAAAAAGCCTTTGATACTACTGACCACAACATACTAAAACAAAATTTAAATAAAAATGGTGTCAGAGCTACTGCATTAAATTGGCTAAAATCATATTTAACTAATAGGTCCCAGTATGTTCAGATGGGGACCATAAATCTGTTTGGAAAACCATATTATGCAGAGTTCCTCAGGGTTTCGTATTGGGACCAGTACTGTTTTACTTTATATAAATGATTTGTTATCTGTAAAGTTGAAGTTCATGTTATTTGCAGATGACACAACAATAACATGGTCAAGTGACAATCTACAACAACTCATGATTCAAGTGACCACCGAAATGGGATGGTTAAAAAGGTCCGTGTACGTCGCGGCCATCCGATTTCCGTTATGAATTTAAAAAATAAAAAATAAAAAACGAACTGTATTTCGTTTTTCGTTTTAAAATCAACACACAGAAAACGGGAGACGACGTATATCCCGTTGCTCTTTTCAAAATCTAAAAAACAAAAATAGGAAAGGCTTTTTACTTGACTTTAGGTGCTGTGGAAAAAAGGAAAATTGGAATTGAGAAAAAAATTGCTTCTTTTCCATACCCAAGCCTCTCGGATGAGCGGCGAAACGTTTTCCCCCGCAGGGGGGTACCCTCCCGATAGATGGCAAAGCGACCCTCAGACAGGCGTGGCCGCAATGTGCGTTCAAAGTGTCGATGATCAATGTGTCCTGCAATTCAGATTAATTCTCGCAGCTAGCTGCGTTCTTCATCGACGCACGAGCCGAGTGATCCACCGCTAAGAGTTGTCTGGTTTTCTTTGCTTTGCAAAGCAGGCGCTCCTGCGCCGGCCGCGGGGGACGAACACAAGGAGACACTGAAGCCCCCGGCCCCGCTCCGGCTCTAGGACAGGGGAGCGAGGCGGAGTTGGGTACCCGCCGACCGGACCTCAGGGGTGGGCAGCCCCAGGCTAACCCACCGCGAAAGCTACGGACCTTTTTCCGAGTTTCGGGACGGGCCCGGAGGTGCGCCCGTGTAGACCGCCGGGTGGCCGCTCGGGCGATGGGACTGGCACAAAGTTCCGCGCCCCACGGAGGGCTAAGCGCAGCCGTCGCCCCATCGCCCCCGTTTGCGGACACCCTGCTCCGCGGGCTCAGGATCCTGTCCCCGGAGGGGACATTAGGAATGTCCTTTAGGCAAACTCGGGAATGGAATTTTTTCTCATTTCCAAATTACCATTTTTTCACAACACCTTAAATCAAGTGAAGAGCCGTGCCCTATTTTTGTTTTTTAAATTTTAAGAAGAACAACAGGATATAAGTCGTCTCCCGTTTTCTGTGTGTTGATTTTAAACCGAAAAACGAAATATAGGTCGTTTTTTGTTTTTTTAATTTTTTTAATTCATAATGGAAATCGGACGGCCGCGACGTACACAGACCTAAAACATGGTTTGAAATTAATAAAATGTCATAAGATGTAAAGAAAACAAAATTCATATTTTTTGGAAATAGAGAAGTTAAATCTGAACGTGACTATTTATTGACAAGGTAGAAACTGAAAAAGTAAACACATGCACATTTATAGGCATGGCACTAGATCACAAGTTGTGTTGGAGTTGTGTTTTGTTTGATTCACACATTTGAGTAACCCTTTATCATTAGTCTGTACATCTCCAAAGCTCAAAATGCTCTGTGTGCAATAGGGGTGTCATGTAGTGATAGTTTTCCAGTTAATCTTTTACCTTTTATTTAGTAGTATCCAAATTATCCTAGTGAAAAACACAGTGGAGCACTTCCTGTATTACCACATGACATCACAAGGCAGAATAGAGTTTTAGCGTTGTTTTCTGTTTGAGAGAATATGTCAGGTTAAATATGCAGGGATTGTGAGATAAACATGTGTGAATGAAATAAAATCCACCCCAGGTATGTTTGTGATGAGGAAACAACATTATAACATAGATCAGAACATAATCTGAGCCCTGTAAATGTAACAAATCAGTTGGTATTCACTCTTATTGAAAGTGAAGCTATAAAGATGCTATCTGACCCTTTCTGATTAACAGCAGTAACATACAGTCTCATGTGATTGTAGCATATTTCTCAGTTTAATCACACTAATCGTCTCTTCACTTACCACCACGAGCTTGACCCTTGCGCTTGTAATGTATTATTAACAGCGCCGAGGTCTCACAATGACGACATCAACGTATGGCGAGAGGCAATCTTTTCCGAAGCTGAGCAAATTCGGTAACCAGGGGCGACAGCAAGGTTGATTAAGACTGGCCATTTCAGATTAATTGCACATTCAAACACCGGTGGTGCTGAATTTCTGCAGGCAAGTACAGGGTCTTTCTGACTTTTCCACTCAATTTATGCAGCTAGACCTAAAGTAGTTGTCTCTTAAATTTGAGCTAAAGGGGCATCGGCTAAACTGGGGGCAGTGTGTTATTAGATATTGATGCCCATGGGTCCACAGTCTGCCTGGGTCGACAAAGCTCAGAGCAAATGCCAAGAGAGTTATGAGAAAAATGAGGCATAGTTATAGGAAAGAGTACTATAAAAAATATGATGCCCTATTCCGTATTTTAGGGCTTGGGTATTAAAGGGCATGTACGTGATTTTTTTTTTTCCATGCTGAGCAAAATTTTTCTTGCACCTGTATAGATATCTATAAGCAGCTCTTAATGTCAAAATAAGTCTGCATCCCGGTTAACAGGCTAGTTATTGGTAGCTGTGAGGGTAAAATTATTCTGCTTCTAAATTCATCACAGCAAATAAAGAGGATTCTCAGAAAGTAAAGGTAAAGTAATAAAGAAAGGGAGGAGTAACTTTGGACTGCTGCAAATTATTTAAAATGAACTACAGCTCTGGAAAAAAATAAGAGATCACTGCATTTTTTTTCTGAAATCAGCATCTCTACTTGCCTGGAAGAATCCATGACTCATCGCTGTACCAGCGAGTGAGTCTGGTAACGCTTGATCCACAGAGTGCGCTGCAGTTGCGCGTAGACAGACAGCTAAGTGAACCAATCAGAGATTGCGCCATCTTGATTCAAAACTGAGGCGGAACTTCCGCTGCCTAAGAGTGACTTTGCGGGCAAAGGCGGGGGCACTGACGTCACCATCTTTGAACGAATCAGAATCGCGAAGTCCGTTTGTAACCGGAGGAGCGAGAGTGGATGGAGGGTGTCCAGATGGTATCGCGGTGTATAGGAAATACAGAGAGATATCATTTGGCTGGCCAGGTAACATCTCTACATGTATTACAGCCATTCCATTCCAGCGTCTGTTGAATTCCAACACAAACACAAAGCTGAGCTACTTCAGTTCTTGCACCAGGAGTGGAATAAAGTCACCCAAGAACAATATGAAAGACTTGTGGAGAGCATGCCAAGACACATGAAAGCTGTGATTAAAAATAAGGCTTATTGCACCAAATATTGGTTTCTGAACTCTTCTAAAGTGTAAACATTGATAAATGGTCACATCTTTATATAGCGCTTTTCCACCTTCAAGGCACCCAAAGCGCTTTGCAACAAGGAACCACTCACCCATTCACACATGCATTCACACACCAGTGTACGCAGACACTGGGGGCGAGGAGGGTTAAGTGTCTTGCCCAAGGACACAACGGCAGCATTCATCTGTGGGAGCTGGAATCGTACCAACCAACCTGTGGGTCAGTGGATCTGACCGCTCAACCACTGATGTTTCTTATGTCAAGAGCGGGATTTGAACCGCCAACCTTTGGATCAGTGGACAAACGCTCTACCAACTGAGCTACTGCCGCCTCATTATGTTGTTTTAAAATGAATCTGATCTTGTTTCTTTACATTGTTTGAGGTCTGAAAACATGTACATTTTTTGTTATTTTGACCATTTGTCATTTTCTGCAAATAAATGCTCTAAACCAGTGTTTCCCAACCAGGGGTACTCGTACCCCTAGGCACACTGCAGGGGGTGCGCGGCGAATTAAGGACATGAAATAAAAAGATTTTCATTTAATAATCAGTTGTGTCACAAGAGTTAGATACAACAAAGGAAGATTATTTAGATTTAGTATTTATTTGGGTAAATTATTTTCTAAGAAACATATTCTTTATTTTTATGTTTAACTCATTTGAGTTAAAAGGAAAGAGAGAAAATGCCTGAGGATTAAATTTTCAAATTAAGGAGATGAAATAAAATGATTTTCATTTAAAAATCTGTTGTGTCACGTTCTACTTTTGGAGAATTATCAACACTTATGAGTGAGGGGGTACTCGAGGTATGACAAAAGGGCTCAGGGGGTACACAAGACAAAAAAGGTTGGGAAACACTGGTCTAAACGATAACATTTTTATTTGGAATTTGGGGGAAATGGTGTCAGTAGTTTATAGACTCAAACAAATATGTTCCTTTTGCACAAACACATACTTATAACTAGTAAAATCAGAAAAACTGATAATTTTGCATTCGTCTTTTTTCTTCTTCTTCCAGAGCTGTATTTGTATTTGTTTTTTTTAGGACAGTAAAAATGATGTAGAGTGCCTTTAAATCTAGCAAAGCTTTGCACACAAATAATAAAATGTCTTCCACTGGTGAGCTATGGAAAATTACACGTGTTCTGCTTTTTGACATTTCTCAATCCATGACCAAAATAATAGAATAAAAACAAGTGTCCTAAATCCAAAATTGCAATCCCAAATAACTATAAGTATAATACTTAAGACTTAAGACTTAAGACTGAATATTTAAGTATTGGTAATATAAGCTTTTTTTTTTTGTAATCAACTGTAATTTAACTTTGCTTGTCAGAACTATCTATACAGCTGTACTAAGACAATGCTTAATATAGCATAACAAAATACACATATAGTTTGTTTTTGTTTTTCTAGTGTTTGAGAAAAATGAAAAACAAGGCATTGTAAAAGACGTGACATGAAGCTTTGTGAATTGTTGATATATTGCACTTGGAAGAATTCATTAAAAGTTGGTACAAATGTCTCCCCTAAAGCTGACAGCTCAGTGAAGCAACACAGGCAAGTGCAATATTCAAACAGCGCTCTTTGCTTTGTTACAGATTTGTTTAAAGTGGGAGAAAACAAATCAGGCTCGCTTCCGTGGCGCATGAAGAAAGAAGAACGTTATTATGAGAAAATACATGGCGAAAACTGCAAGACAGACCTTCAAAAGCAGCAATGGCGAAAATATGGTTAGACAGCTTTTGAGGGGAACAAGACAGAAAGAAAGTAAACTCCATAATCTGAATTCACCACACCAGCCAATAAGTCATGCTAGGGGCGTGTGGAGTCTGACATAGCAATTTCTGAAGTGTAAATTCGAGATTGGATGATTGTTTTGTAGGAGGGGAGGAAGGTAAGGAAGGTTGTACATCAAGTGAAGGTGGATGGCATGATGGGGGGGTCAAAGGTCAGGCCAGTCAGTGAGTCATAAGCTCATGCATTTAAAGACATGCTTAAACCATCCACAGTTGATAGGCATAATCACACAGTTGCCTGCTGTCATTCTACATCCAAATTCTTCTTAACCATCCTTTCTCTAACCTTGTGTCTTTTTTCACCTCCCCATAAATCTTCTCTATTATCTCCATTTGTTCTGCCTGCCTTCGTAGCTCTAATGACAGCACGATTTAACGCAAGATTACTATATTATCACGCTGTACAAGTTTAAAGCATTTTGGTCTGACCGCTCTGACATCGATAAACACTGCTTATTCTGTCCATCTTGATGACTTGCTAAATAAACCATCAATAACGCGAGCTGTATTATAAAATTTAATTGCATTGACGACTTTTTAACAGCTCTCACTGAACAAGATTGACTTTTTAAAGACTTTATTATTATTTGTTTATTTATTTACTTTTACCATGGACCACTTTTAGACAAATGAGGTTGCCTGTCAAAGTCAGAATGACTCTCTCTCTGTATTTTTATATAGAAATAGCAGTCAGAGGGGATATCAGTCAGGTCACCACCCCCTCTGTCAAGCCAGAAGCAAACATAACTGTGCTGATTTGTTTGGCTTTTTTTCAGTGACACATGTGAAACAAAGCTGGTCATTGGTCAATGTGAATAAAATGACATTTCTCTCACCTTAGAGCAGGTGTGTTAAACATGCAGCCCGGGAGCCACATCCAGCCCTCCAAGACTTTTAATTCATTTCATTTCATTTTTCTACTAAAATATTGGTAATTTTCTGTGCAGCTTAGCATAGCAGCATCTCCAGCACCTCTGTGCATGGCCTCCCACCAGAGCAGCACAAATGAAGATTTGACTCTTTCCTTTTTTCATTCATTCATTCATTTTCTTCCGCTTTTTCCATTCTCTGGGTCGCGGGGGCAGCAGTCCAAGCAGTGTTCCACTGCCCAGAACACAATGCACCAGCCCTCATGAATCCTCCCGCGGGTGGTGGGTCCACAGGAGGACGGCTCACGTCACAACGGGCCTTGATTTATCTTCTGCCATGTCCGCAGACACTGGGGGTGAGGTGGGGTTAAGTGTCTTGCCCAAGGACACAACGGCAGCGCTCATCTGTGGGAGCTGGGATCACACGCGGTCCATCCGTTCGGGATTCCAACCGCCAACCCCTGGATCACTAGGCATGCGCTCTACCAACTGAGCTACTGCTGCCCCTTGACTCTTTCCAAACGCTCTTAAAGGACCATCGTTTTGACTGTTTGACCATTGATTGTGACACCCTCATCAGCAAAATGTCAAAAATGAGAAAAGTGGACGCCGAGTGCAGGATTTTCCAAGAAAAATGGACTAATTCCTGTTTGTTCAAGGAGGTGAATGGGAAACCTGTACGCTTGTGTTGAAATTGCATTTTTCTTAAAGTTTCAGGTTGATCATAATATTATAATATTTTGTAAAAGAAAGAGTTCATCAAATAAAAAAGACTTCTGTAATATATTTGCATTTCTCTGGACAAATATTTGGACTTATTGCTATTTTTGGGGGTATATATGCCATGAGTTTTCTGATCCGGCCCCTTTAGGATCAAATTAGGTTGGATACGGCCACTGGACCTAAATGAGTTTGACACCCCTGCCTTAGAGTTTAGTGTTTCGCTCATTGATTCTGCAGAATTCCGCAATCTTTTTCAGTCGTTTGTTTTTTTTCTTTCTTTTTTTTCTCCTTGTAAGCAGCCGTATTTGTTTTGAACAAAATATTTACCTGATTGTCTAATTTACATGTCAGTCGTGCCCATCTGAAAACTAGAGATTTACCAGTGAAGTTGTGAAGAAGTGTGTATTCCAGGCCTCAGGCAACAAATGAGGAGTTTTGTTGGCTTTTTTTCCTCTGTATTATTTAAACACAAGAAACAGCATGGAGGCATAACAAGGCACACTGTTTTATTTTACCTTCAACATAATGTCAAAGGATATACCCTTATCACGCCTTAGGTTTGGGTAATTGAAATGTCCTATAGTTCACCCATCACCTTATTCTTTGATAAAACAAATTATCATGCATGCCTCTTGAATATAAATACACTTAAAAAGCCAGTCTTTTTGATGTGAATGAATTGCGAAGAACAGGCTCACATTAAAGAGTCCAAAGTCCCATCACATGTCCAAATGATTTTACATCCATCTAATCACTGGTCTGCACATAGAGATCATAGAATCATGTGTGCGCCATCACTTCTTGTCTTGTCTCTATCTTTTACAAAAAGATCACATGATGCATCTTGCTTGTCTCGTGCCCTGTGAGAGTCCGTCAATAACCTTGCGCTAAAAATTAAAGAAACTCAAGTCAAACCCCCAGCTTACTAACACAAACAGACGGATTGCTACACCGACAGCGCAGCAGTTAAGCTTCCTCGACAGCTTTGGCTCTAAGACAATTTTTATCATCCTTTGTCAAGTTCTCCATTTTCCCCTGAATGGCTGTGGGGCCTTTTAACCAGCGGGAGCAATTAACATGTCATTTCTTGGCTGTCAGTTGGTACGTGGCCCGTGTATGTTGTGGAAGCGCGTGTGCATGATGGCTGTAATAATAACATGATCTTTTCGTCCACGTATGCAGCTTTTTCCTGACAGGGTGTAGAAGGGAGTGTGTGTTTTTGGTTTCTCCCAAGGCCTCGTCATCATGTAGCGCTTCTTCCTGACAGCGCATCAGGACAGCTGTGGATCTCCTTTGCTCGTTTTCTCTGCACAGGTAATTATTAATAGACAGGCTGTCACACTGGTGGCTTTGCTCTGTTTTGTCAACGATATTGTTTCAGAATTACAGTATTAGCAGCTTACACGAGGTGACTATGTGTAGAGGCTATAGATTTAAATTCAGATTTAAAAGAATGGTGACGTTAAATCAATAGGAATTTCCAAGGCTGCAGCTGTAGGCTTCATATTAATTTATTCTTCTGTTTTTTATTTAGAAACTAGCATTGAAAGGCAACACATGCAGCTAGTGTGGACGTTTGGGTATATCCAAGGCACCAAGGCTGCCTTCACATTTGTCGTTATATTGTCCTAAATTGGGTGCATTTTAATCTTGGTATGTTGGTTAGGTCCTGTTCAAGTCCTTGTTTAGTCCTAGTCTAGTTTTACCAGGCCAGCCAGAACCGGCTTTGACAAAACAAGGATGAGTTGATATCATGTCTCCCAGATTTCAGAGGGTGACTGACAGGCAGGTTAACCTATCAGAGAGATTTATGCTCTGTTCCCGTCAAAAACAAATGTGGCTCCTACAGGACTGGACTGGGACAAAAAAACAGCCTTGGCATTTTTGGCTTAGACCGCACCTTCATAATTAGCAGAGCACAACGGACTAATTTATGTATGTGTTCCCCGAAGCAAAGTAGAGGGGAAACCAGAGCAGAACATTTAAAGGAAAAATCCCAGCTCCCAAAAACCTCCAGCAAACCCGCAGTAACTACACATTCAGTGGTTTATTTAAAATGCATCTTGCACCTTTTCGCCAAAAGGTGAGTGATTTTCATGCCTGTCCATCACCTAAAAGTCCCGGTATTATCCTCACATTACTACCTGCTTACCTGCTGTGCCTGTGCGACACTTCTCTGGTCACTCTGTCCCTCGGGTTCCATCAGGTTCCCTCGGGTTCCCTGTCCACAGTCTCTGGCTGCTCCTCTCCCTGTCCACCTTCAGCCTGGGCTGTAGAGGACGTGGAGGCTCCAGCAGCCCCTCCAGAGAATATGTCTGTTATTTTAGAAGATTTTGCAGCGTCTATAGCAAGATTTTTTAATCTTTTAGCCCGTAACTTCTCCGCACCCCCTTTCTGCCGCTTCTCCACGTTTCCACGCTCAACACTATGAAACAGGTGGGGATCAGTGCAGAAAAACGGGTGGGACCACTCTGGTAAGCTACTATATCCTCATTGGTTTAATCCAATGGGCCGCATCCTCTAAATTGTGGGCAACAACATTGGCCCCTAGGACTGTCGGCCCACCAGGAAAATGCCCAGTATGCCCGATTACCAGTCCAGGCCTGGGCTCCTAGCAATTGAAAGGACGGTGAAACAGCATGGATTTTCTTAGAATCAACAGTCGAAGTACCAAACTATTATTTATCTCAGGTAAAATATTTGTTCTGAATGTTTCAAGAGGAAATGTCTTCTGCACTTAAGAGACTTGTGATACAAATTAGCGACTGTAGTTGGACCGTCTCAAGTTTGGATGCAGGTGTGGTCCAATTCCAGAGGTACTGGATTCACTCTGAATGTAGAAGGGACTGGCTGGTCAGGCAATACAGTCTAGATTTAATTTCTGGTTTCGAGTTTTGCTTTAGTGAATGTACAGTGTTGAACGCACTTTAAGAGATACAGTTTGTTGTCACCAGACCTTTTTGCTGTGATGCTGTTTTGCTAACCCCTGTTGTGTAAAGTAAATCAAAGTGAATGTTTAGATTGGTCACAACAACCGCCTTCAAACACTTTCTCTCCACAGCTTTCTTCCATATTTCTCCGCATGCTGTCTTAGTGTACATATAATGTGAAAAAGAAAAGACAACATGCTCATTGCAGAGTAAACCAGGAATGGAGCAATCTGTATGAAATGAGCCATAAATAAACCAGGACAAGACTTTTTAACAGTTCATTGTGAGTTAGATTGCAAGATTCCTGACCTTTACATTGTAGACTTGGTGATTCACTTGCATCTTAATACTTGTTAGAGGCTATTACACCTGACGTATTAACTAATGCAAACATGTTCACATCATGGCTTTAACAACTGTCCTTGGGGAGCTCACATTTCCACATTCAAACACTGAATCACTGTGTTGTGAGACTGCAGGCTCTGTCCTCCACTCAGCCACTGTTTGTATACGGTTTCATGACATTAGCTGCTGCAATCCTATCTCCCAGATCAGATACATGCTCCACATCTCGGAAACACACTGCTGCTGGAGTCTGCAAAATGTGATAAAGACTGCAGCTTTTATCTCAACATGCAAGACTCTGATGTAAATTGTAATGCCTGTTAAAGTGGTTGAGAGAAACTGCATTTATTGGTTTCAAAATTTGCATTTGGAAGGCATGTTGTCAATATTTTTTTTCTTATTTAAATGAATATGGACAAGAACTACAAAATGGCACTACACTAGTATAAGTATAAGCAAGACCATATATTTAGTATGAAGTAAATATTTTGGTATAGCCTTGATTCCAGGACACTGATGTCATTAGTACATTATACTCAAATCACATTAACATATGCTCTTCCAGAAAAAAAACAAAAAGACAAAAAAAAAATCACTTTAGTACCCTTATACAATAATAATAACATCACCTTAGCCTTAATTAATTATGAACAAACCATCACCCATATAATAAATAGATCATTATAAGTTGCTTGTTTCACTTCATCAGTATGAATCCTTGTGTTTGAACAACATCAGTGCATTCTCTGGAGCTCTATGGCCGTGTAGGAGACTGGAGGTTATCTCCAGCTGAGATATGGCCCGCCCCTGACAGCACAGACGTGGCACAGATGAAGACTGTACACAGAGCCTTTGGGTGAAGCTTGTGTCAGAGACGGATCATCCAATGGTCACCAAACACACAATCACTACACAAGGCTCAAGACCTTTATGTCAACAGATTAAATATAATATTTACAGTCTATACGAGTGTCCATTCAAACAGCTGCCATGTGAATTCACCACTGTTCTGCAGCTCAACAGGCTGGTAAATGAAAATACTACTACTACTAGTACTAGTACTACTACTATACAAATAATAAAAATAATAAAATAAAATAAAATACTAAAATAAATACGTAATAATAATAGCAATCATTATCAGCTCTTTATTTCAGACTCAGGGTCCAAAGCTACTACTGGCCCTGGGCTTTTTCAGCAGCATTCTGAGGCATCATTATAGGCCAATTTAAGCGTTTACAGCGTAGCCTTCTTATATCTGTACCACAGTGGGACTGTATACAATTGTGTACATTATGTATACATTATGTCCTGAACAGGTGCACTTTTACATTGTCAGAGCACATGTGCAATCTCCTGACCAAAATATTGGCTTAAGCATACAGTATACAGCATAATAATCTTAACAAAATAAATAAAAAACAAAACTAACTTATTCCATTTATATCCATGGGTCTCTGATTTCACTGGTTTACAAATTTTTGGACTTGATCTCCTTCCAAGATAAAAGTGGCTAAATCTCATTTATATTGATAAGATAAACTGAAAATCAATTGATAACTGTGCTGGTTAGCTAATGTATTCAAGATATTTAATGATATTGTTTTACATCAAACTCGCATCTGTTTATACAATATATTTAGGCATGTTTTCTTAAAAATAATATTTATATTTAAAAATATTTAACTTGCACTTCTTTATCTGTTAAGGTGCACACAATTATGAGGCATCTCTCTTATGTGAAATCAAAAAATATTTTATGTTAAAACTCTAGACATATTAAAATGAATGTATTGGAATGTGCAGACAGGCTTTCAGATAGAACTGGTTGCTTGTAGACACACTGTACCTTCTGATAAACAAACCGGCCAATTTTTGCCTTATTTTGCATACATTTTGACCCAATACTATATCTTGGAAACTATACCCAATCAGTAGTCTGGTTAACACCTGACCATATCACAAGTGAGATATGGGTCTGGAAACTCGCTTCGAAAAATCCCGTAGCGGAGGTGTGGTTAGCGATTGCCAACGGCCGTTTATTGGGCGTTATGAATGTATCATTGAGCGTATACGTAAGTCCATAGCCAATCATGTCAGTTGTCAGTTCAAACTACAAGCTTCCGTTTGTCATGTAGTACGCGTCACTGTCTTGCCACGCCTCCCCCGCTCTCTGATTGGGGCCCTAAATCTGGGACTCTCGCTTGGACGAGTTTCCAGGCCGCCTTCCAGTTCGAAACGAACGGAAGCGGCCTGGGAATTCCCAGGCTACCCAATCAGCACTTCTGACTTACTTTGGGCGGCAGTAGCTCAGTTGGTAGAGCGTTTGTCCACTGATCCAAAGGTTGGCGGTTCAAATCCCGCTCTTGACATAAGAAACATCAGTGGTTGAGCGGTCAGATCCACTGACCCACAGGTTGGTTGGTACGATTCCAGCTCCCACAGATGAATGCTGCCGTTGTGTCCTTGGGCAAGACACTTAACCCTCCTCGCCCCCAGTGTCTGCGTGCACTGGTGTGTGTGAATGCATGTGTGAATGGGTGAGTGGTTCCTTGTTGTAAAGCGCTTTTCCACCTTGCCTTGAAGGTGGAAAAGCGCTATATAAAGATGTGACCATTTTACTTTTTCTTTATTAGTGACCTAAACCAAGAAAAATGTCACTACTTTTATTCTGGAAGCATTTTGCTTGTAGACCAGTGTTTTAGGCCTTTAGGTTTGGGAGATACTAAAAAGAAACTGCATCAAGCAGTGACTGAAGCTGCATGCACCTGTTCAGTTGTCCACCTACAGTGGATATTAGAAGAGACTTCCCCCATTTACTTATCTTCAGCAGACAGCAGGTCCACCACTGCACTGTTGCCCCATCTCATTTAGGACATTTGTTATTTCAGTTCCAGTGCACAGTTTTCCCTTTAACTGTATTTAGGTGGAGGAGCGGGGTGAAGGAAACAATCTGGGTTTGTTACATTATTGACTGGTGGCTTGTTCAGACAGTGGCAAGATGCTGCTCTGACAACTCAGAAGCTTCCATTTAGCTTTAAGTTCAATGTTTAGATTAATTCTTAGCAGCTACTTTGTGTAATTTTGTTTTGTTCTCTTTGTAACTCTTGCACCTAGGGAGGATTGACTAGTCCTGTGTCGTTGTGTTGATGTTCTGCACCAGATTATAGCTAAATAGCTAGTTTGCATCTGCAGTTTCCATCCCTGATTTATAGAAATACATTTTACTATGCAATTAGTCAAGAATAAGAACATTTCACACTGTCCATTCTCAGACACACTCACACCATATCGCACATTAACAAAACAAAGCATTAGGTATTTACAACGTCACGAATTTCATCTTATAACATACTTATCAAACTACCATTACACATTTCTACACAATTGTATTTAAGCACTGTTGGGCAATGTATGAAAAGTGAATTATAAGTTTGACAATAAAATGTGTACATTAAGACGGGGCTTAATTTAAAGTGGACTTTTATGTGTTTGTTGTAAAATGAGCTGGAGAACGTCACCACATAAATCGTGCTGAATCTGTTCCTGTGATACTTGGTCTTTTTAGCTACAGCATCAGTATAATGCCAAATAATGTAAGCCATATTGTGTGTGTGTGTGTTATTTAGTCTCAGCAAGATTAGATTCTAAATTAGAAGCCACAATAGGTAAATCATTTGGGGTTTGATTTCATTCAAAGGTCAAAACATAAGTAACAGTCAAATATCCAAAACATGTGACATTTAATCATTATTACTCCCATCTAGTGTAACTGCAGTCGGACACCAAGGGGAGTGCTTACATGTAGCTTTTTGATAATTTTGGATTTTCTGGATTAATTGTGACATTAGTGAATGTTAAATGCTTGGCTTGTGGATTAAATAATTTCCCTGTTCATTCAACTCATACATTAACATCAAATGTGTAGCTTTGGCCTCATAGAAGTGGCATTAAAAGCTTAGCAAATTTACCCAGAACAGACGAAATTACTGCCCACTGCTGAGACTGCTTTATTTTCATTAATGGAACATTAAAGGAATTTGGGTAAAATATGCATATCACATCCATTAGTTCATATTCAGTGTGCTGTATAGTCGTTGCATTGGGAATTGAATATATTCAATATGATGTCTTATATTTAGTATTCATGTAACTGTGCCCATATCAGTTTTTCGGCACAAGTAATACATGCTCTTCCCAATAGGAAATCACACACAGCACACCCACAAGCTCTTTTTCAGTTTATACTCACAGTTTAGCGCCTGAATTGAACTGAGGCCCTAAGTGCTTAAGATTTATAATACTTTTACATGGCAAATGGCAGTTTGAGAACAAAAGTTGTCATCAACACACAACAATTTTGTGACTTGTATTATCTCCAATCACCATGAGAAAGTCTACCATATGCTGTGATGGTTGGTGTAGAAAAGCACTCTACACTATTTCTTCTTTTAAACAGGGTAATAAGATCTGCTCATCCTCCGTGCATCATAAGCGCAGCCATATGTTGGGGCCTGCTCCAGTATCACAGACTCCCACAACAAATTCGCTCCTCATCAAACCATCACAAAAACTTTGTCAAACTCATTTGGAGATGCAGATGGATACAATGGCTGCCGGCTTTTATGCACCATTTGTCGTGTGCCCTCCATACAAATAAATCTGTTTCCATTTTTTGAGACCCAAAATAAAGTTCCTGTTTTAGTTAAGATTTTTTTTTTCCTTTTTTTTGAAAAAAAATGTGTTTGTAGCTGAGCAAACATGCGCTTGTGTTAAGAGAAGTAAAGAGCCAGTGTTAATGCAGAAATGAGCTCCTTTTATGAGTAAAAAAGACTCATGTCTTGAGATGTATTGAGAGGTGGAATTTTTAGTATTTAAAAAGTATTACTAGGGGGCGGCAGTAGCTCAGTTGGTAGAGCATATGTCTCGTGATCCAGGGGTTGGTGGTTCGAATCCTGCTCTTGACGGGTTGATCGCTTGTGATCCCAGCTCCCACAAATGAGCGCTGCCGTTGTGTCCTTGGGCAAGACACTTAACCCCACCTCGCCCCCAGTGTCTGTGGACATTGGTAGCCCCCATGGCAGAAGATACAGCAAGGCCTGTTGTGACGTGACGTGAGCCGTCCTCCTGTGGACCCACCACCCGCGGAAGGATCCATGGGGGCTGGTGCATTGTGCTCTGGGCAGCAGAACACTGCTTGGACTGCTGCCCCCGCGACCCAGAAAATGGAAAAGCGGAAGAAAATGAATGAATGAAAAAAAGTATTACTAAGGTTTTTTTGTTGTTAGTTTTACATTGACATACTAACACTGCCACATTAGTATGTGTGCCCCTGCACATGATCAATATGAGACATTTAGCTTCATTTCCAAAGGTTTAGTAGAGAGGAGTTCCAACAGACACCAACCTGCAGCACACTGTGACATTAGTCTTCATGTGAACACAGCTGAATGCAAACTTAGGGCTAAACCAATAACGAATTTGTAATGGGGAGATTAAAGCGATCATTCAATCATCTCAAATATTGCCATCGTCTGTTTAGTACTGTAAGAGCCTATATCATGATATTGATCATTTTACATCACCTGGATAACAAATCCCACAGTACAACAATGGTGATCTTTTAAATAATAATAATTTATGCAAAAAATAAATATAAAAAATGCTTGACATTTGAATGAATTGCTGTCAAAAGTACTGGCTTTTGCCAAAGGGAATGGAAACTAGATTTGTTTCCATGGAGACACTTCTTTGTTAGCCATGCAGTTGTCTAGTGAATTTGCAGTAAGTGTTTCATGCTGTGTATTTGAGCGTTTTGGAGCTTTATGTGTGCTTGTTGCCAACTCTTGGCGACCCCTAGAGACTTGTATTGTACATAAAAAGGATCACTGTTGCATATTCAGATGATCAGTCCCAAGAGGGTCATTAAAAAGCATGTTTCGAATGAGCTAGCAATCTCCCACAGTTGTTAATAGGCTCTGGTTATGGCTTTATTAAGACTAACACGTGTGTCTTATGCACACTGCCCAGGTGCCTCTTGTGTGCAGATGCTCCACACACAGATTTATGGACAGTCCCATGTGTGTGCCGAGTGCTCATGACAGACTTTTGAATATTCAGTGTGCATTAACTGCTTGGTGTCAGTACCAGCCCTGATATTTTGGGAATAGATCTGTGCTGCCAAGCTCATAAGTGATATGAGACACTTGACAGCATTGTAATTCAGCGTGATGGGAAGCTCGCCATCCGCCGACCAGTGACAGAGCTCTAATTGTGGTGCAGCAGCTGAAAGCCTGTTGACAACCATTTCCATGCATTAGTGAGAACCACTGTGCTTTGCTCCATTAAAACAATGTCTCTTCAGGTTCTCTCGGGCAAACAGCAGGCCACTTGATTTTGAACAGGATAAAGTGGCACTGGAAAACATTTCATTTGCACACAGGTATCCCACTACACAAATGTATATACTAATGTTGGTGAGTGTGTTAGTCAGGGTATTTAAGGTAACAGGGATATTTTCAGTCATACGCAGTAACAGCCTGCTATTTTTTGAAGATTTGGATTTTATACAGTCATGCTTTGGTAAAACAGCCTTGTCAAATTTACTTTATTTTGAATGACTGTTTCCTGGCTTAAACAAACCAAATTTGCTGCCCAACATACCTCATACAATAATATCACCCTAAAATAAAATATAACTGAGGTAGTGTTCACCAATAAACAACTCTTGGTCCAAATGTATGAGTTATTTATACTTAGCCTTTAAAAAATGAAATACACACACACATTGCAGATTCATTAAAGCAAAAAAACAAAAAACAAACAAAACAAAAAATCCAAGTTGGCAGTCAAAATCTTTTTACCTGCTGCCCTGTTTTATCTTGCATTGTTTTATGTTGCACTGTGTACTGAGTCTCAGAGCTCACTGCACTGCACTGAAAAAGTAGCAGTTAAAAACATCTGTTGATGTCATTCCAAGTTGTCGTGCAGTCAGCTGTGTAGTCTCCTTCTTTGCATCTATCTCCTTTCTTCTAATATTTCCTCTATTGAGTTTTTACTGTATTTGTTCTTTAGTTCATCCCACATTGTTAGATGTGACTTTGTGAGCAAATTACCATTCCAATAAAACCATCTGTCTGTAGCAGACTCGCTGGCATATACACTGTGTGCATTGGCTGCATGTGAGACAATATGGAGACATTTATTATTCAACTGAGTTCATCTCCCAAAATAAATCTTTAGTAAATAAATATTGCCATAACAAAGGAATACCGTGTAATGTTTTGCTTCAAATTGTTAGAAAAAGCATAATTTTAATAATAAAGTACTATGTGGGCTGTGTCCTTGACCTTGTATAGGAAAAGAAAAGCAGCATTTATACGTTTTCAGTGTTTATAGTGTAAAAAAATCAAGTCAATTTATTCGCCTTATGCAAAACCCCATATCAATATGAAACTCATATTTTTATGTTTACTTATGAAGATTCCCCATTATCTGCAAAGCATTTCAAGCTGTAAGTCATGTGTTCAGGGGTCATGCGTTGGAACACTGCTCCCAGTGTTTCCCACTGAGATGTTTTCCTTAGCAACTGCTGGAATCCAGACATTCTTTAAAATGTGTTTTTGTCATTTCAGGAAATCGTCAGGGTTTGAGTTCAAGGTCTGCTTGAAAAAATAAAAAAGAAGCTAAATGTAACTGAGGCATGGATTTTACATGCAATTGTGTTAGATTTACACAAGCAGTAGATGATAAAAAACAAGCCAAAATAAAATGTAATGAGTCTGGCCTGGTATAAAAGATGCCCTCCCAAGCAGACACACACCAGACAGGTCAACTAGGCGGCATTAAACTGCTTCTAGAAAAACACTAACAAGGACGGCAATAACACTGGCAGAGCACAATGCACGAAGACCAGTCTCCAGCATGAACAAGGAGCCACATGAGCAGCACGAGCGTGCTGTGCCAGCTAGTGTTGCGTCGTACCCTGGCTTGTAGGGGAATAGTGCAATGGGTCACATAAACAACACAACTAGCAAATAGATTGAGTTTTCATCAAATCTGCAATTATCCACAATATCCACTGAAGGACGACCTACAGTGTTTGGGAGCAGAGGATGGCAAGTCTCACACCATGCACCATGTTGAGGCACAAAAAACTGCCCACAGAGTGGGGAAGAGACAGTGAATATGACACTAAATGAGAGAAAAGGGTAGACAATTTTTAACCCTGCACAGCAAGATGGATTCTCATGATAAATGTGAGTTCACAAACTTATCATCTGGAGAGACTTGCTGTCAGTTTCAAATTCGCCCAGCAGCTGGTGGGCCAGTATCAGAGCAGCATCGAGGTTTGTGCAGAATCCTGGTCGCTTTTAGTGAGAGCCATTCCAGATTGATGTGTAGAACTCAATTCAGAGTGCTACACATATCAATCTGCACTGGGAAAAATGGCATTGTTTCCGGGGATGTTTGTAGTCATATATCCCAGGATATTCACAATATCTGTAGATATTCGGATTGACACACTCCGGACACGTTGGTGTCAATTCTCGTATACGGAGCATTTCCGAACTCCGGAATGGCACTGTGTCGACACGCTACATATCCGGTTCTCCGGATATTTACTGGATATCATCCGTGTTTCACGTATTCACTGTTGGTATATCTCCGAATACGTCACGTTCTGGTACTGCGCTCACCTCCGGATATGTCAGGATACACAAGCTAGCATTCACTAGGGAGCTTTATTTTTCAAGCATTTATAGGCTACTGTATCGTGAAACCCATAGCCTTATGACCATGCAACATTTTCATACATTTATATACCATTTATATACCAATGTTTTACAGTCTACTACTGACTAGGCGGCTGGTAACTCGGTTAATATTTTAATTATATGCCTTAGTTATTTTAAAATAGCACAGACACTGACCAAAATGACAAACAGATTAGCATTACTAAAAACTCATCACAATTACTTTGAAAAAGCTAAGTCTACACAGCTGACAAACTTTTCTCCCAACTTCCAGGGGTGGACAATGACTAAACGGCCTACTAATGATTGCTGGTGCCCAGCTAGAGGTCATGGAAAAATTTAACCAATTTAAAGTATTTTTTTTTACTCAAAATACATTAACAAGTACTGTTTTACTTTTACTCAAGTAGATTTATAGATGGGTACTAATTCAGTAGGCTTTAAGCAAGTAAAGTCACATTTTTTCTGCATTTTTCCACCAATGCCAACGTCACTAATACAATTTATACAACAGACAAGAACGTTTGATAAAGTTGTGTTTGATAAAGTTGTCTTTATTAATTAACCCATTTAGACCTAAAACGCCTGGGGAAAAAGGCCTGAAAATCTTAAGGGTGAGATCCTGAGGTTTTTCCTGGAAATTCAACAATGTCAGCGCCTATTAAATAAGTGATTTCTCAGCCTCTGAAGCACAGAGACAAAATTCCAAAAGTATTTGAAAGCTTACACTTGTGGGTTTCATGAGAAGTGTGGCTTATTATTCTACACCTTAAAGGGATATGCCACCCCCAGGTCAAATTTGGGCATCTCCCCACAGTCCAGAGACTAAAATAAGTGGTGGAAAGCGTTTTCCTGCTCACCCAGCCATTGTCCGAGTCTGTCGCCACTGACCGCCGCGGTAACTGGTGCTCCTCCGCCTTAGACTGGAGTCTAACGTAGCCAGAGAAAGATTTCGGCCAAAAGGAATTAATTTGCTCGATGCGTTTCCCAATTACTTTGTGTGTAGTGCGCATTCATATCGAGTGCAAATAAATGTGCAAATCAACACGGAGAACTTGACTTGGTCATTTTGGGTGGGAACTATTTTCCAGTGCGTAAGAATACAGTCGTATCACGCACCACGTTGTGCAACAGGGGAACTCCCTTCCCGGTGCGTAACTGGGATTCCCCTGGTAGCGTACTGCGTGATACGGCTGTATTCTTCCGCACTGGAAAATAGTTCCCACCCAAAATGACCAAGGCAAGCTCTCCGTGTTGATTTGCACATTTATTTGCACTCGATATGAATGCGCACTACACACAAAGTAATTGGGAAACGCATCGAGCAAATTAATTCCTTTTGGCCGAAATCTTTCTCTGGCGACGTTAGACTCCAGTCTAAGGCGGAGGAGCACCAGATACCGCGGCGGTCAGTGGCGACAGACTCGGACAATGGCTGGGTGAGCAGGAAAACGCTTTCCACCACTTATTTTAGTCTCTGGACTGTGGGGAGATGCCCAAATTTGACCTGGGGGTGGCATATCCCTTTAAGAAAAAAATATAAAATAATCCAGAAACACAATAATATGGAAAAAATAAAACAAAACAGTCACAACATGTACAGTGGACAATATTTTCAAGTTTTAATTAAGAAATAAAGAACAGCTCTTATTCAGGTCACAACTGTAAAAAATAAAGTGTCCCAAGGCCATAAGGCAGTAAAATGAAGTGCACTACATGCTGAACAGGTTACATCCCTTACATATACCAGCGATAGTGCTTGCCAAAGCACTCAATGTGCAGAGGTAGTTTGCACTGTTTCCAAAGACTGTTGGCCCACCTACTTTCTCGTTCTCTGGGACCAGTTGACATTCCCGGCACAGCTTGCGCTTGTCATATCTTTCCACAGTCATGTTGTGGAGGTGGTGTGGCTACTATGGCCCCCAAACGTCGTACAGTTGGAGGAGAAGCAGATGGAGGCGGAGTACACGGAGAAAGAGAAGATGGAGAAGAAGGAGGAAGAGAAGGAGAAGGAGGAGGAAGAGAACATGGAGAAGGAGGAGGAAGAGAAGATGGAGGAGGAGGAAGAGAAGATAGAGAAGGAGGAGAGGTCACAGGAACAGCCCTTGTTGTCATTGGTGTGATAAGTTCCTCCAGCCAGTTCTTGTACCCTCTGTACTTTCTGCTGAAGGCAGGTCCTTCAACAGACCTTGCAGCGATGTATGCATTGTGGCAGGACACAGACAAGAAGAAGAAAAACACTCGCCTCCACCACTTCTTCGTTCGATGCTGGAACTCATAGTAGCCAACCATTTGATCAAGCAGATCGACGCCTGGAACACAGAGCACATAATAAACATAATAAATAATCATATAGTCACATATTTTGCCATAAAACCAAAAAGGCAAACAAACCTTTCATATTTTTTTGATAATCTGCAAGGCAAGCTGGCACTTCCACCTGTTGCTGGATTTGACAATCTTACCAACTCACTAGTTTGAAAATTAAGTTTAGTAAAGGGTCAGCTGATGGTTGTAAAAAATCTTGTGAACGTTTTTTTTTTTTTTTTCTAACTATTTATTACATTGTTTAAATTGTTTTCATACCAGAAACTTACAGGAGGTAAACAACACGTATGCATTTTAATATAATATAATGCACTGAAGCCATTTAGCTCAAGGTCTAATGGAGTCTGTGGAAACGGCCAGTGGCTTGTAAAACAACAAACAAATGTAAAACAGTCCTTAGGATTGGCACTCCAAATCTCTTTCAAATCAGGGCCCTTGTCAACATTCTTGTGGCCTGGAGTGGAGTGAATTTGGGATATGCTTAATTGATTTGGATGAGTGTATTGCTCAGTTCCACATTGTGAAAAATGACCAAATTTCAGTGCTAAAATGAGATGATTTCAAAGATGAGGTTACATGGTTGTTGATTTTATGTCCCTCTTTTTCTTGTTGCGTCTTTGTTAATGGTGAATTTCACAACAAAAGAATGCCCTTTTATTAGATTCAGGGATCTACTCTCGCTTGGTAAAAGCTGCAGGTGTTTAGTACTTAGTAAATCTACATGAGTGTCCAGCTTGCACCCTGCCTGTAAAGCTGAGTGTTTTTAAGCTACAGCCATCCTGAACCGTTGTCATAATTACCAGAAATAAATGAAAAATGAACAAATCTGACACCAAAAACATTATACTGATTTTATTACCTCCACATCCACAGAGTGTGTCTAAATAGTTGTAGAAAACATCAACCGCTGTTAATATTTAATAGCTCATTAAAGCAGCCAGGCCTGTAGTGAAGACTGTTTTGGAAATAATATGCACCACTTAAAATGAACAGGCTACTTTTTTACTAGTAAAAAAAAATCGTCTCAAAGCAAGATTTTTTTAACCATTACTGCTCATAATCAGCATAGATAAAAATATCATTTTAAAAAAGAAGGACAGACATAAGAATGATCCATGATTTAGAAGAATAAAAAGGGGGGCAAGAAACTGTAGGTAAAATAAAATTTAAAATAATTAAAAATTATATATATAGTATCTATCTATCTATCTATCTATCTATCTATCTATCTATATATATATATATATATATATATATATATATATATATATATATATATATATATATAGACAAACAACAAAAATATAAACGCAACACTTTTGTTTTTGCTCCCATTTTTCCTGAGATGGACCCAAAGATCCCAAATTCACTCCAGATACACAACACTACCATTTCTCTCAAACATTGTTCACAAATCTGTCCAAATGTGTGACAGCGAGAACCTCTGCCCCGCCGAGACAATCCACCCCACCTCACAGGTGCGCCACATCAAGATGCCGATCCGACATCATGACCAGTGCACAGGTGCGCCCCAGACTGTCCACAATAAAAGGCCACCACGAAATGTGCATTTTTTTTTTTGCTTTACTGGGGGTCTGGGGACTCAGAACCAGTCAGTATCTGGTGTGACCACCATTTGCCTCATGCAGTGCAACACATCTTCTTCGCATAGAGTTTATCAGATTGTCAGTTGTGGCCTGTGGAATGTTGGTCCACTCCTCTTCAATGGCTGTGCGAAGTTGCTGGATATTAGTGGGAGCTGGTACACGCTGTCGTATACGCCGGTCAAACACATCCCAAACATGCTCAATGGGTGACATGTCCGGTGAGTATGCTGGCCATGCAAGAACTGGGACATTTTCAGCTTCCAAGAATTGTATACAGATCCTTGCAACATGGGGCCGTGCATTATCTTGCTGAAACATGAGGTGATGTTCATGGATGTATGGCCAACAATGGGCCTCAGGATCTCATCACGGTATCTCTGTGCATTCAAAATGCCATCAATAAAATGCACCTGTGTTCTTCATCCATAACAGCCTTTGAAGAGGAGTGGACCAACATTCCACAGGCCACAATTGACAATCTGATAAACTCTATGCGAAGAAGATGTGTTGCACTGCATGAGGCAAATGGTGGTCACACCTGATACTGACTGGTTCTGAGTCCCCAGACCCCCAATAAAGCCTGGCCTTTTATTGTGGGCAGTCTGGGGCGCACCTGTGCACTGGTCATGATGTCGGATCGGCATCTTGATGTGGCGCACCTGTGAGGTGGGGTGGATTGTCTTGGCGGGGCAGAGGTGCTCGCTGTCACACATTTGGACAGATTTGTGAACAATGTTTGAGAGAAATGGTAGTGTTGTGTATCTGGAGTGAATTTTGGATCTTTGGGTCCATCTCAGGAAAAATGGGAGCAAAAACAAAAGTGTTGCGTTTATATTTTTGTTGATTGTATATATAGTATGGGCATGTGAAGTAGAATTATGAAAACATGTACAGTGCTCATACTTAATTATACTTCTACTTCTCTATTTTCTGGTTGGGGGTCTGTCACATTCTTGTTTCTATGGAGATGTCACTGCTCTGCCTGGAATGTTCCGCAGTATAACTTTAAACAGCTCTACCTTACATTGATTACAGGTGGTTTTATGGCTCAAAAATACATAGAAAAACAGACATTCTGACTTTGATTAGGGTTGCCTCTCCATAGATCTGACCTGTTACTTGGTCTGGTTTAATCTCCATGAAGGTTGAAGCAATAACATCTCCATGGAGACAAGCAGGTGACGGACCCTCCACCAGAAAAGTTACGCAGTGCACCTTTGCGAAACAATAAAAAGAGAAAAAGAAAAATTACAAAAAAAATAGTTCAGGGACATCGCTCTGGGGTTATTATTTATCCTCATCACTTATTAAAGCCCTGGTTTACATGCAATTACTTCTTAATAGAATAGTTGGATTAAGATTTCATGAGGTATTGTCTTTTAATTCACGTCCAATCAAAAATGCAGCATCAAACGCACTGCGATGCTATGAAAAGGGGCATTTGCGCTTTAGCTGGTATAATGAACGCCGTACAGTTGATCCGTATTGGCTATGACGGGCCTTCTGCACCTAGGGCTCTATTTGAAGTGAAATTGGACCATCACATCCTTGACTGCTCTCCGCTCGTCTCCCTCCCTCTCTCATGTGGAAAATGGTTGGCCAGGACTCAGCTGTCAATCACCATGGTTTGACTGACTCCTGCCCGCAATGCTTATCAATAATGAAATGGGCAATTTAACAGCCTGAAGGACTCTCACTCTCCTCCCACTGCAGCCGGTAACAGTGACATTAAGCTCTGTTTGGATACTTACACCAAGAGGGTTGAAATAGATGCTTTGGTTAAGGTAATTTACTCTTCGTGTGAATTGAAAAATATTAGATTCAGGATAAAAAAAGTTGTTCTGAAATGTTTTATTTGGACCATTACGAAGACAAAGCTTTTTACCATTTTATGTGCTAAAAAGGAAACAGCATAGGTCTCAGACTGGATGACGACTATGGGGTATTATTTTATTTGTAAAGGGATAGTACACAACAATACACTGGCCAGTGAATACTAATTTATATCTGTAGTCCATGAGCACATTGATACAACAAGGATAAACCAAGGCTACACTGGCAACACAACTGGGAGTACAATTTAAAGAGTTCATATTACATTATTTATTACATTAGTTCTTCTCTTAATCAGAAAACACTCTGCTCTACCTTGTGATGGCATGTGGTAATACAGGATGTTCTTCACTCTATTTTCAAACACTACAGCTCTGGGAAAAAATAAGAGACCACTGCATTTTTTTTCTGAAATCAGCATCTCTACATGTATTACAGCCATTCCATTCCAGCGTCTGTTGAATTCCAACACAAACACAAAGCTGAGCTACTTCAGTTCTTGCACCAGGAGTGGAATAAGCACGGTAGCTGAGTGGTTAGCGCTCTTGCGCTTCACAGCAAGAAGGTTCCGGGTTCAATCCCCGGGTCGCCTGGGCCTTTCTGTGTGGAGTTTGCATGTTCTCCCCGTGTCTGGGTGGTTTCCCCCACCAACCCAAAACATGCACCATAGGTACCTCCAGCTTAGGTCCTGACCAAGCCGAAGCAAGAAGATCATGGAGATGGTCCCCGGGCGCCCTATATTAGGATCAGTGCTGCCCACTGCTCCTAATATATAATATATATATATAGGATGGGTTAAAATGCAGAGAAGAATTTCTCCAGTGTGAGATCAATAAAGTCCACTTCTTCTTCTAAAGTCACCCAAGAACAATGTGAAAGACTTGTGGAGAGCATGCCAAGACGCATGAAACCTGTGATTAAAAATAAGGGTTATTGCACCAAATATTGATTTCTGAACTCTTCTTAAGTGTAAACATTAGTATTATGTTGTTTTAAAATTAATTTGATCTTGTTTCTTTGCATTATTTGAGGTCTGAAAACATGTATCTTTTTTGTTATTTTCACCATTTGTCATTTTCTGCAAATAAATGCTCTAAACGATAATATTTTGATGTGGAATTTGGGGGAAATGTTGTCAGTAGTTTATAGACTCAAACAAAAACGTTTCTTTTGCCCAAACACATACCTATCAGTAGTAAAATCAGAAAAACTGATTAATTTGCAGTGGTCTCTTATTTTTTTTCCAGAGCTACAGTATATACACCTTCACGAGATAATAGATAATACCAGCCCTGGAATTTCCCATCTCTACTGAACTAAAGAGTATTTTGAGCTTTGCAGATGTAGACAGACTAATAATGAAGACTTTCTCAAGCATGTGTGGATGAAACTAAACACAACACTGGGTATGTGTTTAAGGAGGTAACTCCCAAGAGTAAATTTTGCCTGATATAGGACCATTAAAGATCTCATGACATGGTACTTCTTGATGCTTTTATATGGCTCCTTAATGGTTCCCTAATACTGTAAATGAATCCTTCTTCAAAATCAACACTCAGTGCATGAGAAACAGAGATAAGATGAGAAAGAGTATTTTTTCTCTCTCTGGAACACTCCATAATGGGCCTTGTTGCTTGAATGCAAATGAGGAGAAAAGAGCTGGCCAATAGTAGAGGGTGGGGGCGTGGCCAAACTCTCCGCTTTCGGCTCTGAGCCTCAGCTGATCCATTTCCTTGTTTTTGCACGGGGGGAGAGATTTGAAGCGTTCCATTGAAAAATAAACACATTTCCACATAAAATAAAATTAAACCACTGCTGTTCAAAGGTCCAGAGGTCTCAGATAAAGGACTTCCGAGCCTAGAAACACTCGGACGTGGCTCCAGGCAAATAAAAAAACGCATTTCGCATTGCCTAGCGCAATCGCAGTCCAAACTCTCTGGGTGTGATTTACAGAGATGCTGAGTACAGACAGACGGGGGTGGAACTGCATTTGCATTTCTTTTTTCGATCTGACGTCAATAAGGTGCCTTGTTCAAAATCGCCCGTTTGAGCTCCGATTTTTTGTAACGCAGAAAAGGATCGCAAATGCTCAGTTTAGACATGTCACAACTTTTAACCATGGGGGGGGGGGCCCTAAACATGGTAGGGGAGCTCACATTAACGTTCAAAAACCTCAGAAAGTGAAAATTTCGTGCCATGGGACCTTTAAAATCCCCTGCATACATTAGTGACAAATTGTAATGACAATATAAGTAACAATATTATAGTCATAGAAGCTGTAGTTGCAGCAACAGCTGTAGTCGTGGTAAAGAGTACACAGCTCTGGAAAAAAAATAAGAGACCACTGCAAAATATCAGTTTTTTTCTGATTTTACTACTTATAGGTATGTGTTTGGGCAAAAGGAACATTTTTGTTTGAGTCTATAAACTACTGACAGCTTTTCCCCCAAATTCCAAATAAAAATATTATCATTTAGAGCATTTATTTGCAGAAAATGATAAAATAACAAAAAGGATACATGTTTTCAGACCTCAAACAATGCAAAGAAACAAGATCAAATTCATTTTAAAACAACATAATACTAATGTTTACACTTAAGAAGAGTTCAGAAATCAATATTTGGTGCAATAACCCTTATTTTTAATCACAGCTTTCATGCATCTTGGCATGCTCTCCACAAGTCTTTCACATTGTTCTTGGGTGACTTTATTCCACTCCTGGTGCAAGAACTGAAGTAGCTCAGCTTTGTGTTTGTGTTGGAATTCAACAGACGCTGGAATGGAATGGCTGTAATACATGTAGAGATGCTGATTTCAGAAAAAAATGCAGTGGTCTCTTATTTTTTCCCAGAGCTATAGTAAGTCTGTTCAAGCTCACTTAGAGGTGCACTGTGTAACTTTTGTGGTGGGGAGTGCGTAACCTCCTCGTCTCCATGGAGACGAGGAGGTTACGCACGGAGATGTTGTTGTTGTTGTTGTTTTGTCCAGAACGTGTCAGATCTGTGCCAATAAAATTAAGATTAAGATTTTATTGGTCTCACACAATGACACAGGGGAGAAATTTTACTTCTGCATTTGACCCATCCTTTTTCAGGAGCAGTGAACAGCCATCTTTCAGCGCCCGGGGGGCAGTACCGTGAAGGGTCTTGCCCAAGGATCCACACTGGCTAGCTCATTGCCCGGGAGGAGGGGGGGGTATTTCCATTTACCTCTTCTGACCATAATCTATCTGATTGTGAGGCAGTCTGCTTCGGGAGCAGCTCTATCTTTTTTGGTGATGTGAGTATTACTCTTGTCATAATACAAAGGCCTTTTTAAGAGTGGCAGCTGGCGGTGATGGATGTCAGTGCACGCCAGATCAAGCATTTGTGTTGTGCACTGAAACAAACGCAGCGCCTTCAATCAGACCTGATAGATAAGAGCAGCCGCAGCCTCAAATTTCACCTTTTCCTCACTTTAGTCTAAATTATTCATCTCATGATTTTCAGAGATTATTATCAGAATATCATTTCTTTCTCATTCGGCAGCGACTGGGATTTTAGTCACAATTAAAACCAGAAAAGGTCAGAAGAATTTTACATCAAAAAATCTCAAGCATAGAAACCATGTACAGTATGTGTTGATTCTGTAATCATTTGTTTTTCTCTCGGTGTGACATGTTATACCAGCAGTCATTTGTTTAAAAGCTACAAATGACATATTATATAAGGTATATACAGTACTTCCATTAGTGAAAAAGGTTGCATGGTCGGACAGTGAAGGCTATAGCCACAGTGAAAGGCACCATTAATGACAACCAAGATGGAGACATGACCGTTGTAGTTTAATTCTGGAGGGTCAGTATTGAACTAGCATACGGGTATTGGCTAGGGAATATTAACAAGTTTAATTCATTTGGATCATTTGAAGTTAAAGTACCTACTAGCTATCAGATGGCATTGACAAGCAGTAGGAACTCTACATAATCACATTTGCGTTCTCATAGAAAATATAAGGAAAGCCATTATAGAATACATTTTTTGAGAAAAATCATTTTTTTCAATCTATATCAGAGAGCCAAACTAGTAAAGATTCAGTTCAAAATTGATAGCTTACAACCATTAGCTTAAAGGGTCCATATTACATTATTTTCTGATTTATGTCATAATGTTGTTTCCCCATCACAGACATACCTGGAGTTGTGTTTTGTTTTATTCACACATGTTTAACACACAGATCCTGCATATGTAGACTGCGTTCTTCTCTCAAATCAAACACAGTTCCACCTTGTGATGTCATGTGGTAATACAGGAAGTGCGCCACTGTTTTGTTTTTTTTAAACTCCATACACCTTCACTAGAATCATTTGCACAGTTTTAATCATGGAATTTCCTATATCTACTGAACTAAAGGTAAAATGAGCTGTTAAGTTGAAAACTACCTGTTCTACTACCTCACGATGACATCACAAACATATCACAGCTCCAGGTATGTGTTTGATGAGAGAACAGCATTCTAAGAGTTAATGTTGTAATGTTGTGTAAAAACAGAAAATCATTTTGAACCAAATCTATTACCACATTCCTTGCGTCAATGCCATGGCTGTGACTGAGTGAAGATTTTGCATACCTCTCACACTAATTCACCGTCTGAACTAGGGCTGCAACGATTAGTCGACAACGTCAACGACGTCGACAATAAAATTTTGTCGACATGAAATTTCATTGTCGACTAGTCGTATTATTTAAGTATCATTTTAATTTGGCATGAAAATTAAAAATAACATTTAGTCCCATGGCATGAAATTTTCACTTTCTGAGGTTTTTGAACGTTAATGTGAGCTCCCCTACCCTGTTTAGCCCCCTCCCCGGCTAAAAGTTGCAAAATGTCTAAACTGAGCATTTGCGGTCCTTTTCTGCGTTACAAAAAAACAGAGTTCAAACGGGCGAGTTCGGACAAGGCACCTTTTTGACGTCAGATCGGCAAATGCAGCTCCAGCCCCTCCCTCTGTCTCCGCTCAGTGTCCCTGTATATCCCGCCCATAGAGTTTGGACTGCAAATGCGCTAGGCAATGCGAAATGCGTTTTTTAATTTGCCTGGAGGCACGTCCGAGTGTTTCTAGGCTCGCAAGTCCCTTACCCGACCCTCTGGACCTCTGAAATACCAGTGGTTTAATTTTATTTTCTGTGTAAATATGCTTTTTTTCATTGCGAAGCAGAAACACCCAGAATAAAGCATTTTAGACACATATCTAGCCTCATGAAGACTGTCAGAGTCATATCTCATGCAGTGAGTGTTGGTTTTGAAGAAGGATTCATTTACAGTATTAGGGAACCATTAAGGAGCCATATAAAAGCATCAAGAAGTACCATGTCATGGGACCTTTAATACTCATCTGTGTCAAGAATCCGTAGGGCCGATAGCGAACAGTTCAATGTCTTTGTTACACATCTGCTCCTTCACTGTACAGTGTCCAGGTTTACACCATTTCTCGTTCAGAAACAGCGCTAGTCCACCTCCCTTCTTCCCACTCTCCTCCGTCCTGTCTGCGCGCAGCAGGTGAAAGTTGTCCACAGTGAGGGTAGAGTCGGATTTGCGGTGTTTCCGTAAACGTTTCCGCTACGTTTCCGTAAAAACAATGACGCTAGCGTCCCTGTACTCCCGCTGAAATCTAGCGAGCGCCGCGAGCTTGTCCGTCTTGTTGACAAGGGAGCGCCCATTCCCCATTACGACGGAGGGGAGGACCGGCCTGCAGCGTCTCTTCTTTTCCCGGAGTTTACGTCCCGCACGGCGTCCACGGCGTGTCGTCTGCAGGATCTCGTCAGGGATAACATGACTGTCTCGGGGGAACGCAACAGCGCTGCGCAGCGCCATCAGCTGATCCTTTGTGTAGACGAGCGGAGGACGGGGTCCCTTACACATTTTAAGCCGAGACAGGTAAATAATCCACCAAAAGTGCGGAAAAAATGCAGCGTCGAGTGCAGCCCAAGCTTAACGAACAGTGTTGACAAAAATATTTACAAAAGTGGAGCGGTTTAAGGGCAAAAAGTTAGGAAAGTTACGGAAAAGTGCGGGAGCGTTGTGACGGGCAGCTAGCTCGCGCCAGTCACTGTATCTGCATGTGAGGAATATTCCAATAGGCCTATTAGCACTAGTGCTAAACGGAATGGTGGCCATACTCAATTTGCTCACGAGTCATGGACAATCTTTTTCATTCCGAATGTAGTCTAGTCGTGTTTTGGCAGTATTCCCTTAACAGAACGCTGTTTCACAGAATACTTCAACTTTTTAAAAAACTGGATACTGACAATATTCCACTTTGAAACGGAATGCTTAAAGCACGCACGCGTAACTGCGCTCACTAAATACCTACGTTAGTGTCGTGTCCATTATCCTAGTAATATT
This sequence comes from Paratrypauchen microcephalus, assembly GCA_036785185.1. Taxonomy (NCBI): domain Eukaryota; kingdom Metazoa; phylum Chordata; class Actinopteri; order Gobiiformes; family Gobiidae; genus Paratrypauchen; species Paratrypauchen microcephalus. The sequence goes on from JAVJIX010000059.1 coordinate 4,917,219, forward strand.
TTTTTTCATGACTAATCGTGACTAATCATTACTGGATCTATAGATTAATCGACTACTAAAATAAACGTTAGTTACAGCCCTAGTCTGAACTTATTTCTTTTCTATTTAATATGTATTATGTTTTCACAAATGACCTGCACACTCCATAATGTGAAATGCCTACGTATTTCCCCTCTTTTATTGAATACAAAATTCATTCAAGGGCAAATGATAGATAAGAGGCAGAAAGAGTTACTGATATTAAGGGAGAGATTTCTTTCATTCCTGTTATTCACTCTGGCTTACAGGTCTCTGCTGGTGATTAAGGATCCTGCCGTGAAGCTGATAATTTGAGTCCTTTCTGAATACGAATGTCAGAAACAAACTGCTGGGGGCTTATTGGGATGTATGGCTGGGAAAGCGGGTGTTAATGCCAGACCCCATCCTCCTGTGTTATGCATGCTCCACTCGGTTTCCTTCTGTATTTGCTATGCATTAAGCGAACCCACTCTTTGGAGACTGGCAGCATCTGCACACAATGTCTTACTCTGCCAAGTGAGACGGCACAAGGACACAAGTGAGGAAACGGATAAGGAAAGGAAGTGAGGAAGTAGGAGACATCAGAGTGGAGGGGGCGTGGCCGCGGAGGCAAAAGTTGCCAAATTAAATGCATGGTGGGGGAGGAGCGGCGATCGGATGATGTATGGACTCAGATAAAAATGAGTGGGGAACAACGGAGTATGAGCAAATGAAACGTGCAGCGGATGCCAGCAGAGGGTGACGTGAGCACCAAGTTAATAACTGACAGATAAGACTTAAGGAAAAGTGTTCAAAAGTAAAGGAAGAAAAAAAGTCAATGCATTATATAAATTTCCTTCCCAAATAATTTCCCTTGTGGATCAATAAAGTTTGTCTAAGTCTAAAGTATATGCATATTCATAGCTTGACCTGATGTACCCTCCTCGAGTTTTACTACTGCCAGCACTTGAGTGATTTTCTGCTGCTATTCAGATAGTCCTGAATGAGTGATGGTGGCTTGATTTATTTAATTCCTTCTTCATCTTTAAGAAAGAGCTTGTGAGAGAAGGCTACTGAACACGCCAGATGTGCAATAGTTTGCAAGTCTCCATGCATATAAAGTATAGGATATTAATTCACAAGATTTTGATGAGATATTTTGACTACACAGAAACAGGTGCAGTATTAGCAATCATTTTGTTTGTGCGCAGTAGCCGTGTTTAGCCAGTAAGTTGTGGGTTCAATATTATCAAACTCTATTGCTCTATAAAGTGTCATTTGAGCTGTAGTGAAAAAAGCACTTGATTTTGTTACTAAGTAAAAGTACAGTGACTGCGTGCACATGGAAAAGTCCAAACCGATTGCAAACTGATTGGGATCGTAACGGTTGCATGTGCACAGGGATTGGATTGGGATTGGGATTGGTTTCCCCAACCCCCCAGGAACCCCTGGCCTAGGCCGATAGCAAACCACTTGGCGTCGTCATGTGCACGATTTCGGACAAGATTAACATAGATTGACATGGGCGCCGGGAATTTCAGGAATTTCACCCGGAAGTTTTAAGAGTGGTAGGGGGTGCCTCTCAGTACCAAGTACCAATTGTTGTTTCAGACGAAAACATGGCTGCGAAGAAAGCAACAAGCACGGACTACTGTACAGATGAAGAAACAGAGTTCATGCTGCACCAGGTGCGAGAGCTAAACATTTAAAACTTTATGGACGGCGCACAAGAAACGCTAGTTTTTATCAGAACATAGGCAGGCAGGTTTTGTCCGGACGCCTGAGCAAATAAAAATCAAATGGAAAAATGCCAGGACAGCGTATGCCACAGCCAAGAAGAGCACCGGGAGAGCACATTACGATGGCTCAGGACAGCGGTCCTTCACGGCACCAACAAGCCCCATCTTCCACCATATCTGGACTATGAACGTAACGCACAGGGCAATTCCAGAAAAGAAGGAGTTTACCTCACACTCGCTTGACTTTACTTATTCCTTTATTGGGCTTAGCGCGAACAACGCGTTTCGATTTTACCTGGCGAAACGCGTTGTTTGCTCTTAGCTCAATAAAGTGTGTGTGTGCGAGTATGCGGTAAATTTAGTCTTTTCTGGAATTATTCAATGTTCCTGTTGTCACCAACACCTGGAAGCTGTGCACGGAGTTTTAAACTTTTGAAATGACGCACAGGGCACTTTTACAAACATTTTGAGTTATCTATTGTGAGCTTATAGTATCAGAAGAGAGTGTGTGTGTTTTTTTTAAACTGTTGTATAACTTGTAAATACTAAAAATCAGTGTGGAAATTTATGTAAGTTGTAATTTCTCTACCCCAGACCTTACATAGGCTAAATGAACGATAAACCCATAGCTACAAATTTAATGGCTTTATTTGTGGCACAAAAGATGCAAGCAACAAAAAACAAGGCAAAACATGATTAAAACATGTGCGGTATAGGTACCAATCCTCATAATTTTCATTGTCCTCGATTGCTTGTAGTATCAAACGCCGACGACACAGTTCGTGTCGTATTAAAGAAACCAAAAACGCTGTTTTGTCGTTCATACGAACAACCAAACTCTGCAGAATGCACAACAAGTACGCCAATGCCGCTCCGTCAAACTCCTCGAAAAGCCATCGCAGTATACTGCCAGATAGCTGTGTTGTGTTTATATTGAGTAGTCGTCACCCGGAAGTAGTTGGACTACAGCGCCACATAGCGTTGCGGAGCGGACCAGGTCGCTGACCTGAATCTGATTGCACGACATGCATGTGTACTCGGATTGGACGACAGACCACCCGCTGAGTAACGGGAGAAATCCAAACCAATCCTGATCCAATCCTACCATGTGCATGCACTCAGTGTGATGGAAACTTACAATGTGGAAAGATTCTTCTCAGTCTATCTTTGTATAAATGAATGTGATTTCTGCCCAAGACAGACCAGTCATTAGCATGCGTTAAGGCTCAGCAGACACAATGACTGCGTGCACATGGAAAAGTCCAAACCGATTGCAAACTGATTGGGATCGTAACGGTTGCATGTGCACAGGCAACGGATTGGATTGGGATTGGTTTCCCCAATCCCCCAGGAACCCCTGGCTCAGGCCGATAGCAAACCACTTGGCGTCGCCATGTGCATGATTTCGGATCGGATTTGCGTACTGCGCATGTGCCAGGGATTTCACTTGGAAGTGGTAAGAGTGATAGGAGGTGCCGACGTCGTGGCTGGACTTTCAGACGAAAACATGGCTGCGAAGAAAGCAACAAGCACGCACTACTGGACAGATGAAGAAACAGAGTTCATGCACCAGGTGCGCGAGCTAAACATTTTAAAATGTATGCACGGACGGCGGACAAGAAACGCTAGTCTTTATCAGAAGATAGCGTTGAAGATGGAGCAGGCAGGGTTTGTTTGGACGCCTGAGCAAATCAAAATCAAATGGAAAAACACCAGGGCAGTGCATGCCACAGCCAAGAAGAACACCGGGAGAGCGGTCAAGACCGTACAACTTGCCCACACTGCGAAATACTGGAAGAGCTCTTCCCGCATCCGACAGCTGTCCTCCACTCCACAACCAGATGACTCAGGACAGTTTTCCTTCACGGCACCAACAAGTCCCATCTTCCTCCATTTCGGGACTATGAACATAACGCACAGGGCAGTTCCAGAAAAAAAGAAATTTACCACACACTCGTTTCACTTTACTCTTATTCCTTTATTGGGCTTACAGCAAACAACGCGTTTCACCTCCACAGCGTCATCAGGTAGAATCGAAACGTGTTGTTTGCTCTTAAGCCCAATAAAGGAATAAGAGTATGCGGTAAATTTTGTCTTTTCTGGAATTATTCAATGTTCCTGTTGTTACCAGCACCAGTTTTGAACTTTTGAAATAACGCACAGGGTACTTTTATAAACATTTTGAGTTATCTATTGTGACCTTATAGTATCAGAAGAGAGTGTGTTTTTTAAAACTGTTGTAAATATTAAAAATCACTCAGTTGTTCACTCAGACAGGACAAAACAGAGAGTGGAAGAGACTACAGAATTTAAGCTAAGCATTACAAAGACATACAAAATGAAAGTGTGTTTGTGTAATTTCACAACCCCAGACCTTACATAAATGAACGATAAACCCATAGCTACAAATTTAATGCTTTTATTTTTGACACAAAAGATGCAAGCAACAAAAAAACAAAAAGTCAGAACATGATTAAAACAATGGTGTGCGGTAAAGGCGCCCGAAAGGTCCCAATCCTCGTAATTTTCGTTGTCCTTGATTCCTTGTAATATCAAACGCCGACGACACAGTTCGTGTCGTATTAACGAAACCAAAAACGCTGTTTTTTTCGTTCATACGAACAACTAAATTCTGCAAAATGCACAACGCGTACAACAACGCCGCTCCGTCAAACTCCTCGCAAAGACACACGTGTGTTTTTATATTGAGTAACCATCACCCGGAAGTAGTTGGGCCACATAGAGTTGCGGAGCGGGCCAGGTCACTGACCTGAATCTGATTGCGTGACATGCATGTGCACTCGGATTGTACGACAGACCACCCGCCGAGTAACGGGAGAAATCCAAACCAATCCTAATCCAATTCTACCATGTGCACGCAGTCACTATCCTCACTCCACAGGAAAGTCTGTGTTGTCTAAGGCCCTGTCTACACGGCAACGTTGTGGAGTGAATCCGATAAGGTTTTTTATCATTTCAGTCTCGCGTCCACATGGCACCAGTGTTTTTGGGTACCCCCAAAACTATATTTTTTGGGAACGGGTTCCAGAGTGGAAAACTCTGGCAACGTTACCGTTGTGGAGTCGTCTGGACGAGTAGAACAGATTTGTTTACGCCTACATCACAACCACATGGCCAGTACGTCACAACCACATGGCCAGAACAAATAGCAGCCTCGCGCGCAACATTCATTCGTAACAAGACAGCGACCATGGCGGACACCAGAGTAGCAGTAGTAGCAGTGCTGTAGTCACTGCTAAGTTTACTTGCGTTATTGAAAGTAAATGTACTGCACTTATACCAACTAGGCGAGCAGCAGAGACGCTTACAGCACAACATGCGCCAGATTCTTTTAAATCCGCCACGGCGTGTTACTAAATGTGCCAAAAGAAGGAGATTTTGGGTGAGACCTGGAAGAACAAGTAGCTGGTGTTTTCGGATAATTTTATATCTCCACGTTTATGCGCATATCATGTGTTTCAGAGCTAAATCGCACTCTGTACAGAAGCTCCGGAGAAACGGACGTGTCCCGAACCTGTCCCGAAGGTCTCCCGAACATGTCATGTGTCCAAGTAGAAGTTAAAAGTCCATTTTCATGTCCTTTACTGCAGTGCCGCTTACATATGCACGAGCTTCTCACAGCTGATCGGAGAACAGGGAAAACCCCCTCGACGCTCCTCGCAACGGGATTGGCGGGCGCGCGAGCATGGGAAAATACATGCCCTGTTTTCAGCAAGCGTTCCATTGCCATGTGTACGTGATATTTTACTGATCCGTTCCCAGTGTGGACGTGATATTTTTTTTACCCGGTAAGAAAAAATCCTGCGTTGCGTTGCCGTGTGGATGTAGCCTAACCTGTCCTCAGATGTAAGTTAAGTTGATTAGTACAAGTCTGTGAAACAAAAGTCACTCTGTTTTGATATGCATGTAACTTGTATTTTTGTATAAATACTGAGAGCTCGGATGCTCTGGGGGGGCATCAAATATGCAAAGAGAATGTCTTTATAATGACCAGAGCATCATAACAATTCTGTCTCATCATTCACTCCCAGTTCTCTCAGCACCTTAAAATCACTGTCACAAAATTGTCCTTAGTTGGCCTATAGTTGGAATATACAATGCATATCCTTCATATTTTACTGAAGAAGTAAATATAATTTCTCTATGTAAAGTCACTTAAACAAAGTACACCCATCATTATAGTATTTATATAATATTTAAGTGCAAAAACAGCACCTCAGGAGCTATTTATTCTATTACAACAGAGTCAGCAAAAACATTCAACTTTTCATACACTTGTTTTCTTCTTCCCATTGTAAGTGGCCTCTTGCAACAGTAGTGTTGTGGGGTCACTATATATTTTTTTTCTTCACTTTTTGTCGTTTTATTTGGGTCAAAAGGAGTGGAAGCCAAGTCTGAATAAGAGGCTAAGATGTGCCACTGGATCTTCAAAGACATTGGACGTGATGCAACACAATGCAATGTTTTACCCACTGTGGCAACTGGGCCCTCAAGATGCAGGTATAGTTTCTGAACAGAGGGCACCAAAATTGGTCTCGGCTGCAGGGACAGGAGACTCGCTGACTGTCATTATCCAAAGCAGCTGATTCTCCTGATGTGATGAATTAGACTGGCGACGGGGCTCTATTTAAATTTCATTATGATCTGCTCCTTCACTGCTCCTAACGCAAGAGTCTGTGTCGTAAGACTAACATTTGAATGAACTGGAATTGGGGTGCAATCGTGTGACACCAAATAAATTGCCTTCCGCAGATGAGGAATGGGACGATAACATGAGCTTGTGATTAGAGCCCGCTACAATGAGAGCACTTTCAGGAAATAGAAGTTCAACAAAAAGTGTGAGTCGGGAGACAGTGGCTGCTTGTTTTTACTCTTGAGCTGGATTATTGTTTATGAAACATATATTAAAAATGCACTATGTAACTTTTGGGCTGGGGGTCCATCACTTGCTTGTTTCTTTTTCTATTGTCATTGCTCTGCCTGGAATGTTCCACAATGTGACATTAAACAGCTCTTCCTTACATTTATTCAATTACAGGTGGTTTTCTAGCTCAAAAATGCCTAGAAAAACAAGCATTCTGATTGTGAGCAAGGCCTGAAAGAGCAGCAGCAGGTCACAGTAGTTCCTGGAAACAACCTCTTGTATATAACTGAGGTATATTTCTATTGTTATATTTCTATTTTTACTTTTATTTTTGCTGCTTATTTTTAATTATTACATTTACATTTTTGCTCTTTGTTATTACAAGATACTGTGATGTGTGAGCTACTGTGGCCAAAACATTTCCCTTGTCGATGAATAAAGTTTGTCTAGTTTGTCCTGGTGATAGATGGAGTTATTGCCATACTCTGCAATACTGCTGGCAAAGCAATAACATCTCCATGGAGACAAGTAGGTGGCGGTCCGTCCACCAGCTCCATACCACACCTCATACATTATACATTATACAAATTTATGGAAGAATACAACGTGGCACCAATTGTTTATGCACAATTTGTAACGGGATCTTATTTTTTCTTCTTTTTGATAACATTATCCAACGTCCAATCACTTTTATAGCAAATTACAATGCTATTTTCCACACATCCTCTTGCGACTGAGGTCAAGAATTAATTAGAACATGAAAGATACTGGCTGCTGGTTACACGGGTCTGCTTTCTTCAGATTAGCCATCTATCTGTAGTTGTAGCACATGATTGGTTTTTCCATCTAAAAGCTCTTGATGTTCTGCTAAAGCAGAGTGATGAGAAAACACCAAATAGAATATATGTAGACACCAATCAGTGCTATTCGCTGCACTCAAATGCATCATGGCTCTTTGTAGTGGTCCAGTGCGGAGAAGAAAGCTGACCTGCATGCACAACCAGAATGAGACTTTGTGCACGTATTTATTATAATTTGCTACAAGCCGTCGTCAAAAGACTTGGGGAAGGAGCCCAGCCCTTTGAGATAAGTATGCCTTTGTTTTTAATCAAAGAATGTTTGAATGAGAAAATGTTTCAAATGACTGCAGTAAAATAAAACAGTGCAAATATGCGTGAGGGGAAAATAAAATAACACTTTTGTTGAAGTTTTCAGAAATGTTTAGTGCTAATGGATTTGCATTTTAATTCAATATGTATGGCACGGCTTCTCTTTTTGGCTAGATAGGGTATTGTTTTGGAATGGGAAGTATCCACAGTGCCTCTGTCATTGTTGACCTTGATAAGAGCCTAATGGGATTTCAAAGAGGTGCGGCTAAAAGCATTACAAAAGGTCTATCAAGAGCCAGTGCGATGGAGAGCTGCATTGTTTTTTGTCCTCTTACAATTCTAAACGATTCAAAATGTTGTCTTATGTTGAAGAGATTGAGATGATGGAGATGACTCATCCATTGGGAGGATAATATTACCTTCGTCATTCTTTGTGTTAATCCACACCAATCTGCCGTAACATCTTTCACGCCCAAGCCTTACTTAATGTGCCCCCCTGCTGTGTGTGGACTTATCAAATTTAAAGGGATATGCCACCCCCAGGTCAAATTTGGGCATCTCCCCACAGTCCAGAGACTAAAATAAGTGGTGGAAAGCATTTTCCTGGTCACCCAGCCATTGTCCGTGTCTGTCGCCACTGACCGCCGCGGTATCTGGTGCTCCTCCGCCTTACTAACGTAGCCAGAGAAAGATTTCGGCCAAAAGAATTAATTTGCTCGATGCGTTTCCCAATTACTTTGTGTGTAGTGCGCATTCATATCGAGTGCAAATAAATGTGCAAATCAACACGGAGAGCTTGACTTGGTCATTTTGGGTGGGAACTATTTTCCAGTGCGTAAGAATACAGCCGTATCACGCACCACGTTGTGCAACAGGGGAACTCCCTTCCCGGTGCGTAACTGGGATTCCCCTGGCAGCGTGCTGCGTGATACGGCTGTATTCTTACGCACTGGAAAATAGTTCCCACCCAAAATGACCAAGTCAAGCTCTCTGTGTTGATTTGCACATTTATTTGCACTCGATATGAATGCGCACTACACACAAAGTAATTGGGAAACGCATCGAGCAAATTAATTCCTTTTGGCCGAAATCTTTCTCTGGCTACGTTAGACTCCATTCTAAGGCGGAGGAGCACCAGATACCGCGGCGGTCAGTGGCGACAGACTCGGACAATGGCTGGGTGAGCAGGAAAACGCTTTCCACCACTTATTTTAGTCTCTGGACTGTGGGGAGATGCCCAAATTTGACCTGGGGGTGGCATATCCCTTTAACACCAAATATTTAGATTTTTTTTTTTTTTACTAACACAAAGAAGCAGAGCCATTCCACACAAAACAGCCATAGTTCAATGTACTGTCCCATTATTTTTAAACAAGGTTTTACAAATCATTCCACGTTTGCCTTATCTTTATTCTAATAAATGAGTGAGAAACCTGTCTCAATCTCAGCACTGACATGATGTATGGCTCCGCTAACTGGACCATTTCACACAGTGCCCCTGAATACTAGAGGGGGGATTCAGCTCATGTGCATTCACGAGCTTTACTGGTAGGCTTAATGATGTGATGTACAGAATTACATTTACATAACTTTAAGACATAAAAATAAATAAAAGTACAATCTTCACTTCCACCATCATTATAAATATTAAATTACATAATTTGATCAATTCAATTATGCTTCAAGTAGCCAGCACATCGAAAAGGATTGATAAACCTTCAAAACAGTATCAAATATCTAAGATATACTATTTAAAATTCCATCTTGTAATTTTGTGTATGTCATATTTTTAATGTTATTGATTTCATCTTTTTACAGTTCTCAAATTTAATTTAACTTAGATAATAACCCATAAAAGTTACAGTAGCTCATAGAAATACATAATAAATATAAATATTTTATATTTATAAATACATATAAAACAGAACAAAAGGCAAAATTAAGGCTTTTACTTTTTCATTTAAGTCAATTTCATATAGCTAAATAGAATAAAACAACATTATGCTCATTTTAGGACTAATATTTCCCAATATTCGTGTGTTGGTGGAAGAATCTTTGAACTGTTGTGTGGTCCTTGCCTTGGAGGTCCTTATTGGTCCACCAGTGTAAAGTGTATGCAGGATCTGACTCTGTATCTCTGAAGGTCCTTTAGAAGTCACCACTAACTAGAAGCTGGGGAATAGACTGTCTGCACTGACAGAGGAGAGGAGAGAGGTAGAGAGAGAGGGGGAGGGGGAAAAAGAGAGAGAAGGGGTCCCCCGTGAGGCCCTGTGAGTCCCCAACGCGAGCTCACACCTCATGCACATTCTCTTTCATGTGGACTATTAACATCAGGTAACACTGCAACTCAGCGCTTTGAAGTCACTGCAGATATCAGAGGAGTAAGAGACAGTGAAGAGGGGACTTAAGAGGGCAACTAGATGTTGAAAATATAGCCATATGATTTATAATTGGTATGATTATGATAATTGGCTGATTGTATTTATTTTCAAATTACTAATAGTGAATTTAAAGTGTTTATTAAAGGCAATGTACCAGATTTGTACTGCCTTAACCCTGAAAAACAGGTTTAGTACATTTTTTCAGTGGTCCAAAGTTATTGCTCACCTACCTTATTCATTCCGAGCACCGGAATGATTTACTGCAATAACGCTGTAAGTGTTTTTCCACATCTTTCGATTTCGCCATGACAGTAAAGCCAACAGCAACTTGCATGCTAACTCTCATTTCCTGATTATAGATGAATAAAACTCTTAACAACAGATGCAGACAGCACCCCAGATATATTTTGACCTCGAGAGCTGCGTAAACAAGACAATTTTTGTACAAATACATGGGAAAATCAGGTACAGGGCCTTTAGCTGTAAAAATATCAACACTGGTATATTAAAACAAGATATTTGTTTTTGTTATAAACATTACATGGTTGCCATAGTGAATGAAATGCTGGCCAATTAACATCAGAAACACTTGTCGAGATGAGACACAGACAAAATGAGTCACTGTTGTGTCTGAGGAGCTGACATGACATTAAGGCCATGCATGGTTATCGTGGGAACTAAACCATCACTGTTGCCTCAAACAATTTGGTTGGTAGACAGTGTAATATGTTGATGTTTTTTGTTTTAATTCTGAGTAGACACTCGTGTGTTTGTGTGATCTGTGTGTATCCTGTATTGTATGTGACACCTTCAATAAGTTTATGGTAATATTATCTTGTCAGTTACTGGACAGTTAGGATGGCCTACAGTAGCCCTTAATTTCTCATGCTTTCTCACCAGAACGCTACAATATTATCATCTATCTTTCTGCAAAGTTAGCGGTTGTGTTATGTAGTGCTAATGTTTCTTTTAGTGATGATTTTGTAGTGCAAAACATTATGTGCAAAACATAACACAATAATGACGCCACAATCAACATGCTGTCTGGGAAACTTGATGTAAAATAATGATCAAACTAAACTTCATTTGCCACGGTCAGATTTCCTCTTTAAAGATTTCACATTTTGAAAAGGCTCTCAGTGTTCTTCACAGATGTGCACTACAGTCTCAGACTCCTGTGGGTGCTGAGCTTGGATCCAGTCCGGCAGCAGGGGCGCGGCGGTGTGCGGGGGTTTAACTGGACTGCTTCCTCTATGAGATGGTAATCCGGACGCTGCAAAGAGGCACAACAACAGGCAGACATAACAGAAAGACAGGGGTTTGCATGTTACCAAGGAGGAGAATGCAGGTTCAGCCAAGTGTGATGGTTTTGGCAGCAGGCCGCATACCAACAAACCGCTGAATGCACCAACATCAAGTCTCAGATTACAAAAAAGCAGTATTAACAAGAAATATTTACAAAAAACAATAGAAAACAGATAATAACAGAAAATTGTAGCTTGTTCATAGAGGTGAAGTACGTAGAGTATGTTCATAGACTGAAGTGGACTAACACTGCGTCCCATTACTCTGCCATTCCCCTACCCCTTTATCTACATCTTTGTCTCGCCCCTCGATACCGAGCTGAGAGGGCTCGGGGTACGAATGTTCCCCTAAGAAATGGGACACCACTTGATTCCTGTTTGCGTCATCATCCCTTGCTTCTACCTGGTTGCTACGTCTACAACAACTGACGCAAACAAACGTAAACAAATGTCAAGGATTATCGGGTACCTCGGCTTGACAAAAAAATACATACATGAAAGTTCAATGAAAAAGGATAACGTCGGCTACACAGACGTCACGACAAATAAAATTGCAACAGTTCACTAAAAGTAACGTAGAACATAAGCATCATAATTGTTAATCGATAATTACAACTGCTGAAAATACATTTATGAGACTCCTTGGCTGGTCGATGTGACGCTGCCATCCTGATCCCAAAACCTGCCTGAGCTTGTAGGCGTACCCCTTCTTTTCAAGTCTGGTTGAGAGCTTACTTCGTTTTGTATGTATGTAGCCCTCGGTCGTGGCCCTAGCCCTTGATCAAAATTAGAATCGGGACACCCCTTGCCCTCACATGAACGTGCAAAACCAAGGGGTAGGGGTAAGACGAAGGGTCGCAGCCTTAATGTGACATCACCCATAGCGTTCAGCTCCAGTGAAATGACGCTCACAATGTTAGCGGTTATAGGGTCGAATTTGGAGCCAGCTCTATATTAGGAATAGGAATTTATTTACAGACAAGATAGCGAAATAAAAACACCAGGATCATGTAGAGTGGGTTAATTTGAATACCTTAAACTAAAATGACGAAACTCACAGCACCAGTTACAGAGAGAGGGGCAACTATTACTAAATGGTGTTGATGGAGAAGCCCATGTTGAGTCAGTCAATACAGTGGTACCTCACCTTACGAAAGACCCAACAAACGAAAATTCCAAGTTACGAAACGCCTTCACGTTAAATTTTAGTCTCTAGATACGAAAGAAAATTCAAGTTACGAAACGCGAAATCTCAAAAATTCAAATAATGCGCGCTCAGCCACACACATTATACGCTTTTCTCAGACTGGATTTAAACTTTTCTCACATTTGTTTCTCGTTTAAACACTCAAACTTTCATAGATTTTCAACAAAATGTATTAATAGTAAAGTGTGGGGGGAAGAGGGAGGGGGGAGAAGACTGCGCGTGGACACATGTGTGATAGCGCAGCATGACCCGGCGCGGGGCTGCGAGCACCCTCCTCTAGACCAGGTGTAAACCAGGTGTAAACCAGGTCTAAACTAGGATTAAACCAGGATTAAACCACCGCGGGAATTTGTGAATTTGTCTAAAGAGCAAACTTAAACTACAAAGCAACTAATGAGTTATATAAATGAAGTTATTACCTGATGGTTCTCAGTTTGTTTTATCATCACCGTCAGTTGCTGTGTGCGCTTAGCAGCTGAAACTAGTCTGCCCAACAACAGAACAATCTATTTTCTGATTGGCTGAAACTGAGATTTTTTTCCAGGGAGCGGGGCGGGGAGGAGGGGGGAGTTTTTTTTTCGCTGAAAACGCGCGGTGCCTGCATAAACTGAGCCACACAGACCGATGTTCTGGGCACACAATTTTTTTTTAAAATTCAGCGTGAGAAATGCCACGTGTGGCGTGTGAGCGTGTGAACACGTCGAATTGCGTGTGTCACACTCTCAATGCGTGAGACTTGAGAACCCTGCTACTCGCCTCAGCCGTGACTCGTGAGGTAGTACACCGTTGCTGCTGCTAATAGCAAAGCTAGCACGAAACCAGGAAATAGACCCGCATGTGGTGCTTTAATCCTGCTGTCCAGTCCTGGTTTAGTCCAAGTTTAGTCCTGGTCCAGTCCAGGTATAAACCTTGTTTGGACCTGGTTTAGTCCACATTTAGTCCTGGGTCTACAGTCTCTTAGCCAATCAGAACGCAGAACACAATGTTACACTACAAAAAAAAAGTTACACTATAAAAAAAAAACTTGGAACAGGGCCTTGGAACGAATCAGGCTTTTTCCATTGAAATAGCTACTCAACTTACGAAAAATTCACATTACGAAACCACTTATGGAACGAATTAATTTCGTAAGGTAAGGTACCACTGTATTTGAAATATGGCGGCTGCAGGTTAGTTATGTCCATTTATATATACAGGCTATGGGTACGTCATTTGGAATCACAGCTGCAACTATTTCCCAAGCGTTGCTCTCTTCCTCCAGGTAAATAGTAAATTCTAAAAAATATCATCAACGCCATAGTGTTGGAGTTCACCCCGGTGAACGAGAGGGTCGCTTCCCTGCGCCTTCGGGTTGGGGACAGGTCTCTCACTGTTGTGTCGGCCTATGGACCAAACAGCAGTGCAGAGTACCCGGCCTTCTTGGAGTGCCTGGGAGGGGTACTGGACAGTGCACCGACCGGGGACTCTGTTGTTCTCCTGGGGGACTTCAACTCCCACGTGGGCAACAACAGTGACACCTGGAGAGGGGTGACTGGGAGGAACGGCTTTCCTGATCTGAACCCGAGCGGTGTTCTGTTATTGGACATCTGTGCTAGCCACAGTTTGTCCATAACGAACACCATGTTCGAGCACAAGGGAGTCCATCAGTGCACGTGGCACCAGGACACCCTAGGACGGAGGTCGATGATCAACTTTGTTGTCGTGTCATCTGACCTCCGGCCGCGTGTCTTGGACACTCGGGTGAAGAGAGGGGCAGAGCTGTCAACCGATCACCACCTGGTTGTGAGTTGGGTCCGCTGGCGGGGGAGGAAGCCGGAGAGACCTGGCAGGCCCAAGCGTATCGTGAAGGTCTGTTGGGAACATCTGGCAGAGCCCTCTGTCAGGGGCACCTTCAACTCACACCTCCGGGAGAGCTTCTCCCGGATTCCGGGGGAGGCTGGGGACATATAGTCCGAATGGGCTCTTTTCTTGGCCTCTATTGTCGATGCAGCCGCCCGTAGCTGTGGTCGTAAGGTCTGTGGTGCCTGTCGCGGCGGCAATCCCCGAACCAGGTGGTGGACACCAGAAGTAAGGGATGCCGTCAGGCTGAAGAAGGAGTCCTATCGGGCCTTGTTGGCTCATGGGACTCCTGAGGTAGCTGACGGGTACCGGCGGGCCAAGCGTGCTGCAGCCCGGGTGGTCGCAGAGGCAAAAACTCGGGTTTGGGAGGAGTTCGGAGAGGCCATGGAGGAGGACTATCGGACGGCCTCAAAGAAATTCTGGCAAACCGTTCGGCGCCTCAGGAGGGGGAAGCAGTGCTTCACCAACACTGTTTACGGTGGGGGTGGGGAGCTGTTGACCTCGACTGGGAATGTTATCGGACGGTGGAAGGAATACTTTGAGGATCTCCTCAATCCCGCCGTCACGTCTTCCGAGGAGGAAGCAGAGGCTGGAGACTTGGAGGCGGACTCGTTCATCATCCTGGCCAAAATCACTGAGGTGGTTGGAAAGCTCCTCGGTGGCAAGGCCCCGGGGGTGGATGAGATTTGTCCTGAGTATCTCAAGTCCCTGGATGTTGTAGGGCTGTCTTGGCTGACACATCTTTGCAGCATCGCGTGGCGGTCGGGGACAGTACCTCTGGACTGGCAGACAGAGGTGGTGGTCCCTCTGTTTAAGAAAGGGGACCGGAGGGTGTGTTCCAATTATCGGGGACCTCAGGGACACTCCTCAGCCTTCCTGGTAAGGTCTATTCCAGGGTGCGGGAGAGGAGAATTCGACCGATAGTCGAACCTCGGATTCAGGAGGAGCAGTGTGGTTTTCGTCCCGGCCGGGGAACACTGGACCAGCTCTATACTCTCCATCAGGTGCCCGAGGGTGCATGGGAGTTTGCCCAACCAGTCCACATGTGCTTTGTGGATCTGGAGAAGGGATTCGACCGTGTCCCTCGTGGGGTCCTGTGGAGAGTGCTCTGGGAGTACGGGGTTCGGAGCCCTTTGCTAAGGGCTGGTCGGTCCCTGTATGACCGGAGCAGGAGCTGTGTTCGCATTGCCGGTGGTAAGTCGGACCTGTTTCCGGTGCATGTTGGACTCCGCCAGGGCTGCCCTTTGTCACCGGTTCTGTTCATTATATTTATGGACAGAATTTCTAGGCAAAGTCAGGGGCCGGAGGGGATCCGGTTTGGGAACCACAGGATCTCATCTCTGCTGTTTGCAGATGACGTTGTCCTGATGGCTTCATCGAACCGGGACCTCCAATGTGCACTGGGGCGGTTCGCAGCCGAGTGTGAAGCGGCTGGGATGGGGATCAGCCCCTCCAAATCCGAGGCCATTGTTCTCGACCGGAAAAAGGTGGTTTGCCCTCTCTGGGTGGGTGGGGAGTTCTTGCCTCAGGTGGAGGAGTTCAAGTATCTCGGGGTCTTGTTCACGAGTGAGGGGAGGATGGAGCGTGAGATTGACAGGCGGATCGGTGCAGCGTCGGCAGTGATGCGGTCGCTGTACCGGACCGTTGTGGTGAAGAGGGAGCTGAGCCAAAATTTACCGGTCAATCTACATTCCTACCCTCACCTATGGTCATGAGCTCTGGGTAATGTCCGAAAGGACGAGATCGCGGATACAAGCGGCCGAAATGAGTTTCCTCCGCAGAGTGGCTGGGCGCACCCTTAGAGATAGGGTGAGGAGCTCAGTCACACGGGAGGAGCTCGGAGTAGAGCCGCTGCTTCTCCACGTCGAGAGGAGCCAGCTGAGGTGGCTCGGGCATCTGTTTCGGATGCCTCCCTCGGGAGGTGTTCCGGGCATGTCCCACTGGGAGGAGGCCCCGGGGAAGACCCAGGACGCGCTGGAGGGACTATGTGTCCCGGCTGGCCTGGGAACGCCTTGGGGTCCCCCCGGAGGAGCTGGAGGAAGTGTCCGGGGTGAAGGAGGTCTGGGCGTCCCTGCTTAGACTGTTGCCCCCGCGACCCGGCCCCGGATAAGCGGAAGAAAATGGATGGATGGATTTTACCTTAGACCATGTGAAATATTTACAGTGAGGACAATGAGTGACTGCTATAGCTTGGCAGCATAGCTATCATCAATAATACAAAAGGATACCAACAATGGTAACAGACAGCAGATACAAGTAATGTAATGGACAGAACATACCAGCAATGGTGCGGAAACAACAAGCATAAACCAGCACTACAGAAGGAAGTTTGTTCTAATATTCAGACCCACTCTCTATACACTGTGACCAGACCATATGTTTATACAACAACTTTAATTTATGGATATTTTGGCATTGATTAAGATGTGTATCCAGACTGTTCCAGAGTTTTACACCACATATAAACACACAGAAACTTTTACGGTTAGAACATTTGGCAATTTGAAATTTCCATACCCTCTTAAATTGTGAGTTCTCTCATTTTGAACAAGCTTTGTAGATTACTTGGTAGTAAATCGCTGAATACTTTAAATAATATTATCAGTGTATAATATTTTACAAGGTCAGGAATCTTTAGGAGCTTGGATTGAATAAAAATATTATGGGTGTGTTCTAAAAATCCAATGGGTGTGTTCTAAAAATCCAAAATCCAACCCGGGCGCCGAAAAAGATGGCTGCTCACTGCTCCTGAAAAGGATGGGTCAAATGCAGAAGTCAAATTTCTCCCGTGTGTCACTGTGTGTCATTGTGTGTGAGACCAATAAAGGCTTAAGCCTAAGCCTAAGCTTAAAAATCCAACTTGATGGATGATTGGCAAAGCTTGTTTTTTGTAACATAATCAATGGATTAACTGTACATTGGTAAGTGTTCCCCCACACTTCAACACAACATGTGAAATAAGGGTGAACCAATGAACAGTTTAGTGCAGGGGTCTTCAACGTTTTTCAGGCCAGGGACCCCCAAACAGATGGCGAACTGGGCCAGGGACCCCCTACTATATATACGGCATAGAATTGTGTTTTATATTAAATTGAGCTTAGTGTCATGTATAAACATTGTATCTGTTATGGTACATCCAATACAAGGAAATAATACACAGGTTAATAATGTATTTTACACTATAAAATATAAAATTATATTATTTTAAAGTGAAATCAAAAGATTTCACGACCCCCCCCTGCAGTACCTCCACGACCCCCCTAGGGGTCGCGACCCCCCTGTTGAAGACCTCTGGTTTAGTGTACGAAGGGCATTTTGATTAAGGTAATACTTAACTTTGTTTACTATAGCAAGACTTTTGGAAATGTCTAATGTGGGCTTCCCATGATAATTTACTGTCTATTTTTACTGTCTATTTTCAATTTAATTGATTTATATTTTCAATTTGGACACCGTCAATCAGAATTGGTAGCTCTGTGTTAATCTTGTGATTGCCAAACATCATTGCCTTGGTCTTATTCAAGTTTAATGACAATTCATTAATATCCATCCACTTTTTTATTTTGTTTAGCGCCTCATTTAGAGTACTTATGAGTTTATTATAATTGGGACTGCTATAAAATATGTAATATATGTAATATATATATGTAATTCAGGCTAGATATATTTAATTCTATATAGGAAAAGCAATAACACCTCTACGTGTACTCCTAGAAACATGTTTTATTGGATATGTTTACTTTGGTGAAGAAAGTTTTGTTTTATCTTTTAGGAGTTGTGCAAGCTCTTAAAGGGTGGCATTTCCCAGACCACCCTCTGCTTAAAAGACATCTCCCTGTTCTTGTCTTTGTTCTTGGCACCAGAAAACAAAGTGTGTGTGTTCAAAACAGTGCCAAACTCATGGTGAAGGTTTCTACTTGAGGAAGATGAAGATGCCTGAATGGCAGAAGGATTCTAGCGCTAACGAAGAAACCAGATGGGTCCGAGTCTCTCAAGTCCATGACCGGCTCTTTGGTCCATTGAGCTTCTGAGCAATGAGCAAGTTGTTTGTCTGAGCAAGGACAGCAGATGGTCAATCATCATGGTCTGAATATCTTCAAAACACTGATAACAGACCAGTGCACTGTCAGCTGTGGACTCTTGAGTGGTTTGGAGAAAAAACATGAAACAAAAATTCAATCTGAACTATCAATCTTACTTACTGCAAATTGTATTTTTGTAAATTTAAGGACAAATAGAGCTCAAGAATGACCGTCTGCCCCTGGATCCAGAAATAAATTTCCAATTCATTTTTTCTCATAGACGTTCTGAATAAAAAATAATAATATTACAAGTTTGAAAGCTTGTTCAGGGCTAATCAGCTTTGTGGTGACACAAAGTGTGGTGACCACACAACTGATAATTTTATTTAGAATCTGCCTTTATAAACCACTGCTTTGTTAAAATATTTTGCCAAAATGGTTGCTGTTCCTTTGTTGCCTTTGAACTCTTAATATTTGAATTGTTCAAAAAGTCTATAGGAAAAAGTGAATGGCATTTTTACTCCAGAAACCAGAGTGGATTTGTGGTGGAAGTGGGTGGGACTGTTGAGCTCCATTACTTTCTTGGTGTAAACCTAAAGCTTATTCAATTTCACACATGGTTGCATTGAATTTTATATGAAAAACAACCTTGTTTGAAATACAGTAACCTTCAATGTTGTGATTTTTTTAAGGTAATAAGTCAATATTTGAGGACATGCTTGTAGTGGTGTGAGCCTTCATCAGACATACACCTCATACATCATGCACGTTGTTTTTGAAGTGCTCTACATATAAAGTTGGATTGGATTTGGGGAATACATTGGGAGCAGGGGACCCTATATGTTCATTGTCCAAAATGCCAAGATTAATAAAATGATCATGTTATTTTGATGTTTTCAGATCATATTACTCAAATGTAATGACCCAAAAAATTACTAAACTAAGAGGAAAAAGTATTTGGATAAACTACGACTACTTGAGCACTTAGTAACAGTTTGAATGTAAAATTAAAACCTTTAAATCTTGGTTAAAATAAAACAAAAGCACAAATTGCGGTATTTCCAAAGAATATGTGTGGTAAAAGGATTCAATTTCAATTTGCCAACTGGACAAAAACTGAATTTCTCATTTTGCCATGGATTCTACCTGGATGACTGAGGGATTCTACACACATTTCCAAAGAAATGATTTACTGTTGTTTACATGAAGCTTTTGTCAATTTATTATAGTGGGATTAACCAAAACATTTACTCAGGTAAGGTAACTGTTCAAACAAAGGATTACTCATTAAGAGTTAAAGTAGGATGCCAGTAAATGTAAGTACTAATGGGAGTAGTAAATTAACAACAACATAAACAATTACTCCATGCAGATTTTTCCATGATGACTCAGTAAATTTGCACTGCACTACCTTTGCGATCAGAACTGCAGATTTAATGTGACGTGATCTGCTTACGGAGTGCAGAGCTGCATTTTCACACACAGATGCTGTATGGAAACGATAAGCGCTTGGATTATTAAAGACCATTTGGGTCAGACTTCTCTCCTAAACCTCCCTGTGCTGAGCCTGTCCCACGCTGCACCACAAGACAATAGGTACTGTTCGCTGCCAGCATCACAGCGCCATTTACGTGATTGTGATGTTAACCGTAGCTGCATTAGAAAAATTAGTCATTCAAAAACACTGTAATTATTGGTATTAAACTCTAGTTACGCACCTCTCCCATCTCTGAAGCGGTTCAACAAGTCAACTATTCATCTCCAGAAACAATGTGTACTCATGTTGTGTAATTCAAGAGCCCCACTCTGACGACAGGAGTACAAAAACGGTATTAAAAAAAAAGCATCATACAGAGACAACTGCATTTTGTTTTCTGAAATCAGCATCTCTACATGTATTACAGCCATTCCATTCCAGCGTCTGTTGAATTCCAACACAAACACAAAGCTGAGCTACTTCAGTTCTTGCACCAGGAGTGGAATAAAGTCACCCAAGAACAATGTGAAAGACTTGTGGAGAGCATGCCAAGACGCATGAAAGCTGTGATTAAAAATAAGGCTTATTGCACCAAATATTGATTTCTGAACTCTTCTTAAGTGTAAACATTAGTATTATGTTGTTTTAAAATGAATTTGATCTTGTTTCTTTGTTTGTTTGAGGTCTGAAAACATGTATCTTTTTTGTTATTTTGACCATTTGTCATTTTCTGTAAATAAATGCTCTAAACTAGGGATGCAAATTATCGATTAATTCATTAATCTATAGTTGATTGACCTTATCGATCGACTTACGATTAACTGAAGCAGCGTTTTTCACCTGAATTTTAGTGTTTCAATATAGGGTCTTTAAGAATATAAGCTATAGCATACATAACACTGAGTCAAAAATATATCATAGTATTATTATATTGTATATTCCTCAATTAATTGTTCCTTAGTAAAAAGCAGACAAATGTATTGATGCTGAATAACAAAATATCCCTTGCTCTGTTGCGGTTCACTGTTCGTGGCCTCACTGTTTATAGTGTAACATTGTGTTCTGCGTCCTGATTGGCTAAGAGAATAGACCAGGATTAAACGTGGACTAAACCAGGTCTAGACCAGAACTAAACCAGGTCTAGACCAGGTCTAAACCAGAATTGCGGCTCTTTGCCTTGTTTCGTGACCGCGGGCCAGCGTCTTGATCGACAATTAATTGTAAGTCGATTAATTGTTGACATCCCTACTCTAAACGATAATATTTTTATTTGGAATTTGGAGGAAATGTTGTCAGTAGTTTATAGACTCAAACAAAAATACTCCTTTTGCCCAAACACATACCAATAAATAGTAAAATCAGAAAAAAACTGATCATTTTGCAGTGGTTTCTTATTTTTTCCAGAGCTGTATTTTAAAGGGCCCATATCACGTTATTTTCTGATCTATGTGATAATGTTTCCTCATCACAAACATACCTGTTTCATTCACATGTTTAACAAAAAAATGCTACATATTTAGGTTGAGTTTTTCTCCAAAACGGAAAATACTCTGTTCCACCCTGTTCCAACTATGCTTTCAAACTTCATACATCTTCACTAGAATCATCATCTGGATGATTTCAGCCCTGGAATTGGCAATCTCTAATGAACAAAAGGTAAAGGTTTGCCACCTGCTCGTCTCCATGGAAATATGATTGCATTGTCTAAAATGTTCCACAGTATAGACTAAAGCTATCAGGTTTCAGTACTATGGTGCATTGCAGTTCATATCCCCTATTCACAGAAGGAATTATTGTATTTTTGAGAAATAGAAACACCCATAATGAACAAACACTAGACATACATGTTTAATGCCATACCAAGTTTAATGCCATTCTAAGTAGGTACTGGACCCTTCACTAGAAAAGATGTGCAGTGTGCCTTCCAAGCTCACAAAAGTAAAATTTGTGTAATATACAGTAGATCCTTCAGTGCTAAACAACTTTACCTTTGGATGCATGCCGAGAACAGACAAATGAAATGGATTTAAGGCTGTGCTCTTTGCTTGTGTTCCGCCCTCCCTGCCCTCGCCCCATCTCAAAAATGTTTTACTTAGTGTTATTAGGCGAGAATGGGACTACGCGTTGTATTTTTGGTTAAATGTGGGGCTAATCAGCTTAATGCAGAGTTAAAAGGCCAACGGGATGCTAGCCAAATCTCGGGGCTATTAAAGTTGTGCCACATCCTCACGGTGACCTCATGCACTGCTGTGATTATGGCGATACTGTGGCTCTTGTGTAGCTCTTCGCTCAGATTCAAACGTTCACACTTGTTCTCGCACCCTTTTGTGTGCAGGTGGTGCTGGTTCACACATTTGCTGGCAGCCGACAGATGTTAGTACCTCCTATGTTCATTTTGCAGCAGCATTCATCATATATCTATCAGTCTTTTCTGTTGATATCGACGGGCAACAATTCAAGTCTTATTACAGTGAATTACAAATAACACTGCTACTCAAAGTAATGCAAATTAATGTATGTGAACTTCAGGTAAACACTAACATACCCACATGTATTTTATACTTAAACACTACTGGATGAATCCCGGTGCTAAACAATGCAGGCTATTGCTGTGTCTTTCTGCAAGACACTTCACCCACCTTGGCTGTGTATGAATATGTCAAGGCCGTGATTGGCAGAGGTTGTAGGTTGTATGTTGTACAGCTCTGGAAAGAAAAATGAGAGCCAACTGCATTTTTCTCCGAAATCAGCATCGCTACATGTGTTACAGCCATACCATTCCAGCGTCTGTTGAATTCCAACACAAACACAAAGTTGAGCTACTTCAGTTCTTGCACCAGGAGTGGAATAAAGTCACCCAAGAACAATGTGAAAGACTTGCGGAGAGCATGCCAAGACGCATGAAAGATGTGATTAAAGATAAGGGTTATTGTATCAAATATTGATTTCTGAACTCTTCTTAAGTGTAAACATTAGTATTATGTTGTTTTAAAATGAATTTGATCTTGTTTCTTTGCATTGTTTGAGGTCTGAAAACATTTTGACCATTTGTCATTTTCTGCAAATAAACGCTCTTATGTGGAATTTGGAGGAAAGGTTGTCAGTAGTTTATAAACTCAAACAAAAATGTTCCTTTTGCCCAAACACATACTAGTAAAATCAGAAAAACTGATCATTTTGCAGTGGTCTCTTATTTTTTTCCAGAGCTGTATGTCAGATGTCATTCCTGATATGCTAGATCCCATTTCTGGAGAAACCACTTCATTTATCCAGTTTTGGGAATAACAGATTTGTTACTTTTCTGGTCTTGATATTATGTTGAAAAGCACAATTAACATACTATAAAGAACGGGTTGAGGACATTTATAAAGCCCACTGCTTCACGCTGATAAAGTGACATGTCTTTAGAGTGGCAGTAATAACTGAAAAGAACTGAAAAGACTTAAGCAGTATGACATTTCCTTTGCACAGGTTCCACTCTATTGAATCTGCTAGCATTAGTCCATGTACGGCGCTCTCCCTCTTTGTTCACTGTGGCTCTTTTGTCTTTCGCCTTTTCTCTGCCAGTCTCTGACTTTGTGGGCCAGTGCTTCCCCTCTGTGTATGTCATGTTTGAAGTGAAAGGCAGTCAAATAGTTACATTAGTGTACAGTTGTTATATATAAGAGCTGTGTGAAATCTCTTCTAGCTGCCGTGGAGAGCAGACGCATTTTCTTCTTCCTCCCTTATCTTGCTCTGTCTGATGTCTATTTCTCTCGTCTCGTCATTTTTCGTAATTTTTCTCCTGTTGGAACAGATTTTCGAAATCCTAAATCATGAATTGGAGCTGGTCCCACAACGCTATTGGCATATTTTTTATCACGGAGGAGTGCCGGTCTGGAGAGCCGGACAGTCCCAAGGGAACTCGCTGCTAGATACGCAACGTTTTGTGCGTCTGGCACCGCTGTTACTGGAGGACACGAAACGATTACTATTGGAATTTTGATGGCAGGACATCTGGATTGGCCTGGAGGATGTTTTTCTGACCCATCACTAATTGGAGCCGAGCGGATAAAAGAGCCCCGAGCCGCCGGATGTCATTTTACACGATAGTGGGGCTGTGGCGGACCAGGGAGGACGAGATCTGAAGGGAAACACAAACTGAAACACCTGAGTTGTGGAAATCTGTCTGGCACTGGATAACATCTCGGATAATGGATGTGGAACTGTGTGGAACAGCGGCTCAGTCTGCGTTCATTCATCATACGTGCCAGCGGGAGGATTGCGAGTGGCACAGTCCTGCTTGGTGGCATGAAGTTGGGGTGACTGGCAGAAACCAGGGTTCTGGCAAATTGTCTGTTCGCCTGGGTTCTAAAAATGTATTGATTATGCTAAATTTCCCGGTGTAATTAATTGTCCTGAAAATGTGATTCAACTGGACTTTGTTTTGACTACATCTTCTGCACAAACACGTCCAAGGTCACAGCTGGGGCCTTATCTACCCAGCACTCTACAAAAGAAAACAACACATTCCATTCGGCTCACACTGACATTTTTATGTAAAACACTCTGCCCTGTCTATTTAGTAAGTCTGCCTCTGCGTCAGTTTCCAATCAATTATTGATTTCCAATCTGACCCCTGCCCCACCCTTCCTTCTGTTGCCAAAGAAAAAGATCACCGTATGTTTACCTCTCCAATTGTTTTTTTCTGTCATTACATGTTGTAAAATTGTCTGCATCTTTTTTTCTACTCTGTTGTAACCAAGTTGGCGCCGCGAATGGCAGCCCTGGTGCTTGAAGTGTCTGTCCGCTCCAGGTATCGAAGCAAGTTCCTAATGTGTGAACCTGTTCACTCATATGGCAATAAAAACCTTCCTGATTCCTGATTCCTGATAGGTGTTATTAAGAGTTATTGTAACTGCCCTTTGAAATTATATAAATGTTTAGTGTGAGAACATACACTGGTTTGATTTGCGTTATTGGAAGTGAATTTCTTTAACTTCTTTAGCTCTGGAATACATTGACATTTCCACCATTCTCATTTAACTCAATCAAGTTCACTCCTGTCCAGTTCATTTTCTCAACCACCCTTTTAAATTTATAAATTATAAAAGCTTGTCATGTAAATTACCTTTGCATTATGGATCGTCTCTTCTTTGTGCCCCTTTACGCCTTCTATTTCCCCCTTTAGATCTTTCTGTCAAACTCTCTCTCACCTCCGTTTCTCGTCCTTTCCTCCTAATCCCTAATCACATCCCCTCCTTTATCTTTATTTTATTCTCTCTTATTTTATTCTTGCCAAAGGCTGCGTTTCTTTCTTCCCCTTACAATGCCATATCAATATTGCAGAGGAGCACCACTGGAGGCTGAGCTTATTCAACCACTCAAATCAAGCTGCAAATCCCTCTAATTCTTCTGCGATGGTTAAAAAAGGCACGCATTCATTTGAACTCGAAAGATATGAAACAAATTACATGCACAAAGAAAGGAAATGACAAAAGAAAGTTGTTTGAATGTACAGCGTAAACATGCAGACACAGTGGCACAAGCCCATAACATCGGCGCCAAACATCTGGTGGTACATGTATAATTTGAACAGAATCTGGAGCTGCCATTGAGATGCTCTATGTGCCAGCTGGGCCTGCGTCTGCCGTCTCCACAGCTGTACTCTGTGTCACTCTGTACACATGATTACTGTCTTCATACATATTTGACATACACTTACTACTGTGAGACCAACCTCATATTAACACAGCGAAATCTATGCTTGAATTTGGTCAAATATAATGGTTCATTCTGCTTATTTCGTGTTATTGTGTCAATTCCCTTCAAATTATTACTGTTATGAGCTGTATTTTAAATGGTACATGGGCCATTTTATGAAGTACCTGCACATTGGTACCTGCTGTCACTTTGCCGCTGTCCAGGGACTATGGATAAAAATAACTTATACCTAAATCTGGTCTGTGCAACGCATTTATTGTGCAATGTTTCTGTCAAATAAATAAATAAATAAATAAATAAATAAATACATAAATAAATAAAAATAAAATAAAATAAAATAAAATAAAATAAAAATAAATAAATAAAAAAAAATAAAAATAAAAATAAATAAAAAAAATTAAATTAAATTAAATTAAATTAAATTAAAATTAAAATTAAAATTAAAAAAATAAATAAATAAATAGATAAATAGATAAATAGATAAATAAATAGATAAATAAAATAAATAAATTAAATAAATAAATGTTCAGCAATGCATTTGTTAGTTTGATGATTGCTGTTGTTTACCAGGTCGATAACTGGACTAATTAATATATTAATTATTCACGGTCTAGAGTGAGAGTTCCATTGTTGACCAAAAGTCAACACCAAAGTTTATACCAAAATCAAATTATTATCTGATTTCTAGACCTCTGGACAAGCAAACCACCACGTGAGTAATCGGAGAGACCGTGATCTGAAGGAAATCAGTTGATTTAGCAGTTTACATGTTATTTTAATATTATTTTACCTCCAAAATTTCATAATAATCAGATTTTGAGTGTGTAGCCGCCACCACCGTCAGACAACTGAGAGTTTCAAATTCAGTCTCTGTGCAGGTTATTTAAAGCCTGAAACACCACACACACACCTATAATCTTTCACTGAGAGGGAGAGGATTTAAGATGTGATTTCTGTATTGGCTTTTTTAAAGAAATATAAAGAAATATTTAATAGATATACTTTACCCTATATAAGTGGCATCAGTCAGTCTGAACCTAACAATCCTACACTGTTAAAAAGAAAACTATGGTTTATTCAGTAAAGTCAATATTCAGAATCACTTGAACAAGAAAATGTGCATAATTATTAATGAACGCAAAAATGTAAGTCAGACTGATAAGGTGCACCCTAATGATGTGCAAACATACAATTGTTAATAAACTGAATTTAAAATGTCTAATTCGCACAACTATTTATTTGGAACGACAGCAGCGCATGCGCATAATGACCAAGACACGGGGTTTCCTTTCCAAATGCAAGGGCGAGCTTCTTTTCATTTGCTATTCTTGCCTCATGGTGGATGGTGAAAGTTTAAAAAGGTAAGTAATACCATTGGTTATTAACTTTAACATTGTATCCAACTTAATATAGGATGCACATATATAATAATGAACCCTACTGAAGAAACTGTTTAAAACGTGTACGTTTAAGAATTAAATGAATTCGATACATGTGCTAGTTATGCTAGCTCATCATGACATTGATGTTAGCTAACGTTAGCTATTCGGAGCGAATTGCCCAGCAGGAATGTCATAGCTAGGGTGACTATTCGTCCGGATTTCGTCCGGACAGTCCGGTTTTAGAGCTGTCTGTCCGGCTGTCTGTCACGTGTCCTCCTTTTTTACATTTTGTCCTCCTTTCGGACACTCGTCGGCCACTGTGCGCGCGCCGCGCCCCGGGACATGGCGCGCGCTCGTGTCTCCGGTAACGCGCGACGGGACCATGCGCGCTTGCGCAGATCTCGAGGAGGCGTCTTAAACTCACAAAGCGTCTCAACGCGTCTCAATCTGACTCTTTTTAGTCATATGGCATGACATTTGTTTGTTAGCTCTGCAGGATGTTTCAGTGTCTCAATGTTTCTCCATGTTGTTAGCATGTTGTTGTTAGCATGTTTCAAGCCAATGCCTTTCCATCTAGAACTAGCATTATTATTAAGTAGTATAGCTAACATTAACCACTCAGAATTGTTCATGATGTAGTCTGTGACCTTTTTTCTGTTATCTGGCTAGTAGAGTTTCTAACAGGCAGAATTTGGCTATTGGTTTAATTCATATTTATTTGCATAATTCCTAATTTGTGTGTAGCATATCAGATAGGCTTACCTCTAAAACCTAAAATATTTGTAATTTATTCTTGTTTGCATTCCTTGTTTAAGGCTTCTTGACTTTTGACAAAAAAACTTACTTGAATATTATATTTGTATGTTTCAGATAAGACCACTAAATCCACATGCTGTGCAAGTACTGCAGTTTCTCTGCAGACCAGGACAGTCTTGTCAGACACCATCAGCTACACCACAGGAGACCCCATCATTGGCCGTGTGTTCACTCCCAGTGTGCTTGTGTCTTTAAAACTCAAGGAGCCTTAAGGTCACATCTTTCACGATATCATCGCAAAGGTGCACTTGTTCATATTCAGTCTAATTTTACCTTCAAATGCGAATGTTGTGATTTTCAAGAGATATGTTCTGAAAGAGATTTTTTAAAACATCTGGGAAATCATCTTAAAATTCAAGAAACTATCCAATGTCCCTTTTTAGGCTGTGATTTTAAAACTAACACATACTCAACTTTCAGCTCCCATAAAAGCAGAAAACATAAACAGTATAATACAAAAGACTTTAGAACTGTGATTCAGCCTTCTGCTGTAGCTGGCACTATTGATGAAAGCGATGCATCAACTTCCATTCAACAAGAATCAAGTCATGTGTTGGAGGAACATACAGTAGATAATTTTGATTGTACAACAATTGAGCACAAGATTGCAAGTCTTTTTCTTTCTATGCAAACTACCTTGCATGTCTCACGAAGTGCAGTTCAAACAATAATTCAGGGATTTCGGGATATATTGATATGCTCACAATCCAGTGCTTTTCACTTAGTTTCAGAGGTTCTTAAAAAACACAACCTTACAACAGAGAACACTCTTGTTCAGGAGATAGTTGATTCTGTTTTTACACTTAGTCCATTTGAACAACAAAGAATCCTCTTGGTGAAGGGTCAAAGAAAGCCAGAGTTGATGAGTCATTCATAAGGGAAAAGATGGAATTAACCTTTTCCCTCAGGAGAAGAGAGGTTGTTGATGACCAGCCCATGGTGATCGAAGTACAGGATAGATGGCCTGCTTTGTTTTTCAAAGATCAGGTAAGAATTTACAAATTAGTTTGTTTTTTTTGTAACTGTTCTACACCTCTGTTCACAGGGTTGTATCCTGAGAACCCTACCCTGACTTAAACCTTCTGTACATGTTGGTTTCTGTGTTTGACAGATCGATGAGTTTTTTCGCATTACAAACAAGATGTTATTGACAACATTCAGAGCTGCAGTGGAGAAATACACCCCCAAACTACTTCGGCTGTACCATGCCCGAAAAGCAGTGTTGCCAACTCCCCAGCATCGGAAGTAGCTATTGGCCCGCCCAGAAGTAGCTAAAAGTAGCTAGACGAGCGAGCGGTCCAATCCAAACGTGAGAGCGGGGCACATCCTAACCTTCCTTACCCCGTGACACTAACCTTTTATTGGTGTTGTTATTACATATACTTGTTTTTTTTTTTTTTTTTTTTTTGTTTTTTATTTTTTAGATATTTTTGGAGCTGTAGTCCAAGATCTATAGCTTGCTTTTTTATTTTGTGCTGTAGTTTAACTAAAGCTTTTTATTTATTTTTTATTTTTTTGTGCTATAGTGGGCAAACTATAGCTTTTTATTTTTTGTTTTTTTTGGTGCTAAAGAAGTAGCTTTTTTAAACTTTTCTGTGCTGTACAACTAGCTTTTTCCCACTCCCGTCTGTACTTTTGTGTATACACTTTTGGTTGTGGCATTGCGATTGAATACAAGAGGAGAAAAAAGAAATGCTCTAAAGAATGAGAGGGATATGCACGTGACGAGAGAAACTGAATGACAGAAACAGAGAGAGGAATGACCAGACTCCGAGGCGATCTGACGAGATGGGAGGGAGCAGAGGAGAGACTGGTGAGTGTCTCTTCCACTGCCCCTCTCTGTCTCTCTGTCTCTTTCTCTGAACGGGGAAAGAGAGAAAACGGCGCAGTTATTTTTTCCCTCTCCCGCGATCTTGGAGCCTCTGATCACCAAAAAAAGTCGCTAGATTTGTCGCTAGTCGCTTTTGTCTAATTTTCTCGCTAGGGGGGTCCAAAAAGTAGCTAAAAATAGCGACAAAGTCGCTAAGTTGGCAACACTGCCGAAAAGCAGCCTTTGGACAGCGTATGGATGATGTCTTGGCAAAGCTCGATGATGAGGTATGGTATAGTTGAAATACTTACCTTTGCTTGGTCAGCATGCACTTGAAGATGTAGGCGCAATATCAAGTCTCTAGCTGTGAAATTGTTTTTTATAGATATACAAATTTGCTACCACAGTTGTCAAATTTTGAAGCAATTTCAGGGTGTGATTGAGTTGGGAGGGCAGATTAAGTGGGGGCTGTGTTAGATGGGCTATGTGTGAGGGGTAGTGCTGAGGTGGGGATGGGGCAAACGTGTGTCTGTGGGGGGTGGATTGTGAGGGCTGTGTCGTGTGTGTGTGTGTGTGTGAGGGTGCTGTGTCGAGATGGGGATGGGGCTAATGTGTGTGAGGAGAGGGGGTGAGTGCAGTGAGGGGATGTTAGGAAAGGTGTTTTTTGTTTTGTGTTTTTAATTTGGACATGACATGACCCATTTTTGTCTTTATTTTTGCTTTTGGATAGACCACTGACATCCTGAGGCACCGCCAACATGCTGCTCTTAGAGGACTTCCGGTATTTCTCCACGAGGAACCAGAGGAACTTTTCAAACAGTGCCTTGTAAGTATTAGCATAAAACAGTAATCACTTTTTTTACAGACATGCAGAACAGTTTGCAAAGCCAATGTGAGTTGTAAAAAGACCTTTTTAATCCTTTGTTTTCCAGGAGACCGATGCAGAGGATGAGATTGTCAAGGGTGTGACTGTGGGCATTCTTTGTTCTTGAGGACTGTGGTCTGGGAAGATCTACAAAAGTGCAGAACATTGCGGTCATCCTTGAAGAGAGAGTTGTGTTGGAGGACATCCCAGATACTCCAACAGCTCTGGCATACCTGTTCGGCCTTCTTTACGCCCCTCAATATCTCCTACACAAAGGCTCTTAAGTATACTTTCGACACTTTGCAAAATGTGTTCATGGAAATTGGTCCGAAGTGCACACAGCGTGTGCGATCTCTGAAAAACAAACTGTCACTTTAAGACTTCATAAAAAGAGTGAAGAGGAGGTTATATGGCGAAGATAGCCCATATTGTCATTTTAAGTTTCACTATGTTTGAGTATGTTTGACATTTTATTTTAGAGTGATTATGTTGGCAACATGTTTGCACTTTACAATGTTATAACCTCACACCTCCTAGCTTGGTCCATAGAGGGCCATCGTTATTTTATTTTTTTTATTGTACTTACCATAGTTAAACCTGTATGATTAGGCTGTGCAGGTACATGTTCTGAGTCAACCTGTGTGTATTTAGGCTGTGCAGGCTCGTGTTCGAGTGAACCTGCATATTTACAGTTGAAAGGGCCATGTTCTGAGTCAAGAATTGAAACCCTCTGTATTAATGTTTGAAGAGACCCTGAAAATGGACTGATAAGGGGAACGTGCTCTGTGTAATTATTGCTGAATTTAATTTTGTTCATGAATACTTAAAGGCAAATTAACGTTTTTTTTACAATCTGAGCCTTCTTTCGGCAATAAAACAAGTAGTTTTACTCACCCATAGCATTTTTCTGTCAATTGGAGCAGTATCGCAGAACTTATGTTGAGCCGTTCTGTTCTACTAATGATCTCGTATCCGTTAACATGGTGCTCGTATCATATGCTCGGGGCATTACTGCGGTGTCCAAATAACACAAACTTTATCACTTTTCAAATCATAGAAGCCCGATGTCTTAATGTAAGATTTCGTTTGAAGCAAAAGTGGCCTGTAATCCGAGATTTATCCATAGTTTTCAGCTTTGCGTTACATGTTTGGGTCCCGGGAGCTGATAGCACAGTCCGCGCATGCGCACTGGCGTCCTCATCTACTCGAAACTATGGCTAAATCTCGGATTACAGGCCACTTTTGCTTCAAACGAAATCTTACATTAAGACATCGGGCTTCTATGATTTGAAAAGTGATAAAGTTTGTGTTATTTGGACACCGCAAAGTAATGCCCCGAGCATATGATACGAGCACCATGTTAACGGATACGGGATCATTAGTAGAACAGAACGGCTCAACATAAGTTCTGCGATACTGCTCCAATTGACAGAAAAATGCTATGGGTGAGTAAAACTACTTGTTTTATTGCCGAAAGAAGGCTCAGATTGTAAAAAACGTTAATTTGCCTTTAAGTCGTGAGTTACTGAAAACTATAAGGACTAAGCAATTTGTACAGCTTTTGTCACTGTGTGCAACACTGAGCCCTCAGGGCCCCATGTCAATACTATAGTGATCTTTTTTGTTTTATTTTCGTGATCATCTTCGCAACATCTTTACACTTGTTTGCACATTACACAACCCCTGACCACTTGACTGGGCCGTAGAGGGCCATTGTTATTTTTATACTGTTTGCCTTAGTCATGTTAGACTTGTGTGTATGTAGGCTGTGCAGGCTGTTCTAAGTGAACCTATGGAAGGGCCATGTTCTCAGACAAAAAAGTGAGTCTGTGTATTAAGGGTCATAAGGGCCATGTTATTAGAAAAATAAAGTTACAAAGATGTGCATCATGTTCATTGTATATTTCATTATTTAAGTTTTATAGAACAATGAAAAAAAGTATGTATAGTGTAATGACAAATTCAGATAACCTGAAGTCACCTTTTTGTATTTCTGTGAACACCACTGTTCAGTGAACAAACAAATCTACACTGGCCAAATGAGGAATTGCAAGTAACGCTCATTCACCTAACTAAGAATTCTTAATTGGAACAACACTGTTATCATAGTTGGGATTATCGATGGCAAATAATTGGCAAAATTTAAAATTCTTAGTGCATAATGTTGCCTTGAAATTTTAAGTATTCTCAGCTGTTCTTTTTTTACGGTGTACCGTGATAAATTCAGTGCAATTTTAAATGTCGGATAGACAAATGGCCCAAACAAAAGGAAAAGGCACTAATATTTTGCAGAGTAGACCATTATTTCCTTATTAGCTACAGATGAGGCGTCAAGCAAATTCTACCCTTAAAATGCTTATGTTGAGAAAATGGTGTACTGCTCCATCACTCTACTGTTTTGTATTTCTAAAATACTGCTGCTGTAGGGATTTTGCTCCTAGACAACTGCACTACTGCCACATTAATATTAACACTTCACTGGTGCCAGGTCATGAAAACTATCAAGCTGACAGATGATATGCATTTTCTATCATTTATATATATTTTTTTATCTTTAGCCTTTTTATTGAAATGGCAGAAACAGGTACTTGAAAGAGTGACATTGGGTTGTGAACCAAAATAATATTATTTAAAGGCACTTTACCTGAAAAAAAAAAGAAAAAGTGAATAACCACAATGAGGTTATAAGCAATATAGTAATGTAGTGTGCATGAGTGTTGGTGGTGGTTGGATGGGCCGATGGTGCAGGGCAGCTGTGGCTACAGTAGTAGCTTAACACCACCGACTGTGGAGTGAATGAATAATGTAAAGCTAACAACTACAGCCCTGACTACTTAAATCATAACAGCAATTACATTTAGTTTACCTTTTTTCTAATAAATTAATTTCTTGTAATAATCCAGTTGATTACAACAAAGAAAAACGCCGAATGATCAATTCCTGGAATTACCAAGAGAGAATAGCTGCAGCCGCTGTGGACGTTTGGCACTGTGAGGAAAATAATCTTTGTTATGAAATACGTCAAAGGTCGCTGATGTTCTGTTCTTGTGTTATCAATCAATAGTTACCAATACATTGAGGTTTACGACAACTATGGCTGATTTATGCTGATTCAGTGAATTACCTAGAGACGTGGTCTTTTAAACTGGACTTTGCCTGTGTTTTATTATTATGTTATGTATGTTGTTTGCATAAGTTCATTACCTAAGGGTTACCTAAGGAGTTAATGGTTAACTACTCTGTAGGTTAAATTTAGCTCAGTTCTGTACCAAGACAGGAGACGATGGGAGGCGACAGAGATGCTCGAATGCTGTACTGATCATGCCTGTGTATCATCTGATGTTCAACATTAAAGTGCCTGCATTTTTCCTACGAGGTCTTGTGAATTTCTTCCACAAATTGGTGACCCCGACGTGATAGAACTACGCAGAAAGGACCAGGTCGCCGTCTCCCCAAAGGCCCCTCTGAGAAACAACGCATCCAGCGCGCTTCACAAAACGGTATGGCAGTGCCTTTTTCAAAGAATATCTGTCACATTGGCCAAAACCAAAAATTATATGTGATGTTTTGTGAGGGACCTTTGTATTAAATTAAGTGGTAATCTTAAAACAATATCAAATTAGTAATTAAAAAAGTCCGTGTTTATACGCCAACACGTGAGAAAAGAAGGAGCGTAGAATCAAAATAATAGTGAGCGTTTAAGCTTTAAATTTGATAAAGCGTGATTAAAAACAAAGTTATTAATTAAGTTCCGTGTTTATTGCTTTGCACGAAGAGAGAAAAAAAGCGGATTTTGTAAGAAACACACTTTTGTGGTTAAACTTTACACAAAAAGAAAAAACAAAAACTCCTAATTTGAGTTTATATATAAAAATAATAAAAAAAAAAAAAAAAAAAAAAAAAAAGAGGAATTCCAAAATGTGGTATCGGCAGATACTGAAAGTAACATCATTGGTGTTTTTGATTGTCTTAAGCTCTCAAAACACTCAAGATGCAGAAGTAACATTGATAGAAAAACTTGATGAAGTCACTTGCTTCTGTAAAATTGGCCGAAGGTCAATTGTCCAACTAAACGCAACTGATACAAATGGACA
This sequence comes from Paratrypauchen microcephalus, assembly GCA_036785185.1. NCBI lineage: Eukaryota > Metazoa > Chordata > Actinopteri > Gobiiformes > Gobiidae > Paratrypauchen > Paratrypauchen microcephalus. The sequence goes on from JAVJIX010000059.1 coordinate 4,951,849, forward strand.
GACACTCGTAGCATACTCAATCTTATAGGGGATGCGCAATTTTGTTTGCGACGAAATTAATAATACTTTGGTACAGGAAACTGATGTGACCGAAATTAAATTGAGTTGTACCTGGAAAAACCGACCTAAATCACAAGCAGGTTGTCCTTGCATGGCTTCCCCGTCTGGTAGTACTGTTAGGAGAGCGTCATCAAAAGTTTGTGAAAAAGAAATATACTTGAAACTAAAAGCTGAGCTTGTAAAGGAGATTACAGAAAAAGCTGAAAATATAACGAAAAGTCTGTGTTCGGCTAATTCCACCAAAATTACGCAGATACTGAAAAAATTAAAAAGACGAGTATGACACATTTAGAATTACCTGGGAGATTTGTTTCTTGGTGTCGATTTAAAGAGGAAGACAGTATAAATGAATTGTTCAAATTGATGGCACTTTGTAAATAGTGAATTGTTGTAAGAAGCACTTGTTTGAGCAAACATGAGATGGAGAGATGTTTAGAGTTTTGATCTGAGTTAAATATTGGCTATGGTGGTTCATGTAAAGTTTTGTTGAAAGCTTTAATTATAAATAAAATGTGGTAGAAGAGTGTTGAAAGATAAGAATTATGGCATTTATTGGAGAGATGTTTGTGGAAATTCTGGTTGTGTGAGTGTTATGATCTTACAAATGATACTTGGATCAAATAATTCTACATTTATTGAGTAATTTAAAATTGCATGTTCTTAAAAATAAATTGCATGTCCTGGAATATTTGGAGAATAACCTAAAACGGGAGATTTTTCTATTTACTGAAAATTGTCTTGTTTTGGCAAATCTCAAGTAAAAGTCTTGCATTGTGTAATTTACTTAAACCAATAAATTCTAAATTTAATACAATTGTAAATATTTTAAATTCAGCTCACAAAGATTTGCTAGCTTAATCAATTTCATGGGAATAATACATTTTGTTATGACTGTTTGTCTATTTGCCTGTGGTCTGTCTGAGTGTGTGTGTGTGTGTGTGTGAGCGGCAGCGAGCAGAGAGGTCAAGAGGTCACAGGGGAAGATATGAGCTCGTAATTTAGCTCTATTAATGTTGTTGTTCTTGTTAATGTTGTAAGAGTTGAGAAAGGAATTAGAAAAATTAGGGACAAGGATAGAATAGTGTTAATCTGTATTTTGAGTGTTATGTGGGAATTAAAGAAAGCGCTTTGTTGCTTCAGGCTCGGAGCGCCTCTGGTCTGTATGTTTGCTCAGTACGAGTTGGACTAGTTTGAGTTTAAAGGAGCAGTGTGAGAATTACTCTTTGCACGGTGCCATCAATGAACGAAATAATAAATAAATAAGAAACAGTTTAAGCTATTGAGACAGCATTGCAATTATTAAAGTAAATATTTTATCGGCAAACAGGTCCTAAAACAATTGAGGAGGTAGATACATTTTAAAATTTAACACAAATAATTGGAGTATAGAGGTTTAAATTGCTCAAAGTTATTTCTAATTTATTACAGTTAATTTTTTCGGGTACAATTCAAAAATATAAAAGGTTGTATCACCTGTCATATTAAAGGAGGTACTGGATAAACCAATTGCTTTTATAATTAACTTAAGATTGGGAATTTTTTTGTTTTATCTAAATTAAATATTAATAAAATAATTATTTTCAAAATTCTACGTTTACTCCTACGCTACTTCTCTCTCTTTGTTGCAGAAGCTTAAAACTTAATAGCTGCAATTCGGACCGTCCCGCAGACAACAAAACGTGACGGACACATATTCTAATTGAGGCAAAAAAAACTGTGCGTAAATCAGGTGATTAAAATTTTAAATTAAATATTTTAAACTAATTATAACCCGAAGTCATAATTATCTAAGTCAAATTTCTTCTCCCTTCTAGAGAACTGTCTATAGAACGGAGAAGCCCCCAAGAATTAAATTTCTTAAAGCTCAAAGGTAGAATTAAAAGTACACAGTACTCAAAATAGCGATACATTCACTAAAAAGCCATAAACTGGACGTTGTGCCCAAAATTTGTATAATAAATAAATAATTCAACTTTAAAAAACAAATTACCACAAAATGTCCTCACACTTTATCATGGTTGGCCAGTTGACAGAATATTGGTTGAATAAAGCACTCCAGGATGAAGCGGACCCCAAACAGGCCCGAGCAGTGTTAACTCGTAAACAATTCAGAGACTCTTGTTGTGACACCGAAGATGAAAAAGGGTCTGCTGAGAGAAGAGGAAGGTCACATAGAAGGGCATGGGATGAGGACACTGACAGAGAGATTTCTCTACTTGATAACATGTACAAGTCACCAAGACCATACCATCCCTCACCCTACACCAGCGGCAAGCTGAGAAGCCCCGATACTAAAGCTGCTACATCCTCGAAGCCCTCCCAATTTGGAGAAGACTCACCCCCCAAAGCAACGCACAAATTATTGACAGGAGTTTATACTCCCAGCCAGCAGAAGGAACGAGAGCCAAAAGCAAGTGTGTATCCAGTGAGAACAGATGGTCAAACTGTGGTCTATCAGCCATTTTCAATCAAAGACTGGAGTGCTTTGATGTTGACACTTCCAAGACTTACCAAAGGTGGCTTACCATGGCTAAGAGCTCTTTTTAAACAAACCGCAGGAGACCAACTTTGCTGGGGTGATATTCAGGCTGCTCTGACCAAAGCTGCTGACGAAACTGTTGCCAGAAACATCAAAAAAGCTATCGAAAGGAGCTTGAGATATGCACTGTGTGATCAAGAAGGTGTATACAACTATCGTGATGTGCTGGAGAGAGAACTCAGTCAACGCTATCCTTCTGTCGTGACTGAAGAATTGTTGTCAATGCAAATGAAAGACAACGAAGACTACTACAGTTACAAACAACGTGCTACTAATCTATACCATGATGCCACAGGAGAGCGGATCGATGCCAGAGCAGGAATGTCAATCATCTATCGCTCAGCTCTGGTGAAAGGTATGCCAAAAGCAGTGCAAGACGCTTTGGACGATGTGATGGGCATATATACTAAATCTGATGATGAGTTCGATGCACACTGCAGCCATCAAATAAACAAGTACCATAGAGGGAAAAAAGAGGCCGAGGAGAAGAAGCAAGAGCTGGAACTGGCCACTATGAAACTCCAACTGGAGAAATACCAAAATGAACTCAAAGAAGAACAAGCAGCAGGAAGCAAGAAACCATCAATGGACTACTGGAACCAGGATGAAGCTGCCTATGCAGAACCGGATGCTGAAACCAGTGAACAGCCTGATGACCCCTCCCGACCCTTCGTCGCTGAGGCTCCAGAAGGGGAGGAAAAAGGGAGGAGATCGAGGAGATAGAGAAGAAAAAGGACAGTATAGGCCATATTATGATAATTTGTTAAATTTACAATGTGTAATCTTGACTACGCTGATTATATTATTCTCTGTTATAGTTTGGGGATACATTCTACTGACTGAGACTGATCTCGGACGGCTGGCAAACAACACGACAACCACAACGACCACTCACGGCACGACCAACTCAGCCAACTATATGGGTAAGACACAAGGAGCACTAAAAAGGGCAAAAAAGGGAACTTTCTAAAATTTCCAGAATTGAAAAATATTGCTATGAAGGCCAAACATGTAATGTTTTATTCGACGTATGTGAAATATTGGACTGTATGTTAAACATACCCGCTATAGATTATGTTTTTAATACCCAAATTGTTTGTAAAGACACTTGTCTGACCAGAGTTAATAATTATGAGGACCACAGGGTCACAAACAATGTCAGAGCAATTTCTAGTACGGACGATCATCATAATACAGACCAAGGTGATTTTAGAACTGATTAACAGCAGAGAATTACCCTGACAAAGATCAGGAAAGATGAGGCATCTTATCAAGCAGATTTAAAGCATTGCAGAGGGAGTAAATCCCCTACTCAGCGATGCAACTATCTATTCAAAATCCAGAAGTTAGTGACTCAGGAATATATGCTATAGGTTTCCAGTGCTCAAAAATCACTACTGTTTCATGTAATCGGAGAATCAATTTAAATTTTGAAGGCTATATCCACATAACCATATTAGTAATTAATAAGATTGCTCCAGTGAATGAAATAAATTCTTTGACTGAAGCAATAAAAATAGAGACAGGATTGGAAATGACAGAAAACACTTTAAACATACTAAAATGAGTTAAAATGAGTACATTATATGGTCCATACTCTGACCATAGAAGATTGTATTGTATGTTCGGCTGCCAGACCACAACTAACTACTGCATCCATACCATATTCCAATAACAAGGACTTGACGAGTATACTTAAGCTCTTTATTAGAAAATCATTTGAATGGACTGATGAGGTTATTAACTCCATGACAAGTTACTGGTTGTAACTTTAAAGGACATACCCACCACTTGGAAAATGGGAACTGCAATGTATACATGTTTTCTCAGAGATACAATTACAAATGCAGACATAAGGACTGACAACAGAGTTGACATTGAGGGTTTTTTGTAATCAGACTTTTACATTATGACAATTTTGCACTTTTGACTAACCAATCCATTTCATGAGCAGATATTTGGTGGTTATGTGCAGACTTCCGTCTATATGCAATACTATCTCCAACATGGTCAGGTGTGTGCCAATTATACTAATTATCCCATTCACTATAGGTCCTACAGATTCATTGAATTTAAAACCGACTCAAGTTCTATATAAAACGGGACCAGACCATGTCCATAAGAGGTCCTTGTCCCCACGGCTTAAAGAAACTCTGGTGTACTTGAATATGCCTGGACAAGTTGGTTTCATAAAATGTTTGGCCCATGGGCTGCGACAATTGTCTCCATTATCACTACCATAGTGACTGCAATTGCTATTTTAATTGTAATTGGCTGTTGCGTTGTCCCTTGCCTCAGAGGTTTAATAGAGCAATTTCGACTTACTGATACATTAATCTAGTCTGATCAAAACTGTACGAATTAAGTTTTGGCTGAATAAATAAATGATCTAAATTCTAAGCCCTAAGGTGTTGCTCCTTGTGACTTATTCTGCCGTCCGAGTTTTGTACAATGATTTACATGATATATTGACATGAAGACATTGAGATGTGTTATGCTCTATGAATACTAAGGTTAAATTGTTATGTTGAGATGATTAATTTTATTTGTAGAGGGAGCATCTTGCCACTCTACTATGTAAGTGTGATCACATGTGTTTATGTGATCAAAGGAGGGAACTGTGAGGAAAATAATCTTTGTTATGAAATACGTCAAAGGTCGCTGATGTTCTGTTCTTGTGTTATCAATCAATAGTTACCAATACATTGAGGTTTACGACAACTATGGCTGATTTATGCTGATTCAGTGAATTACCTAGAGACGTGGTCTTTTAAACTGGACTTTGCCTGTGTTTTATTATTATGTTATGTATGTTGTTTGCATAAGTTCATTACCTAAGGGTTACCTAAGGAGTTAATGGTTAACTACTCTGTAGGTTAAATTTAGCTCAGTTCTGTACCAAGACAGGAGACGATGGGAGGCGACAGAGATGCTCGAATGCTGTACTGATCATGCCTGTGTATCATCTGATGTTCAACATTAAAGTGCCTGCATTTTTCCTACGAGGTCTTGTGAATTTCTTCCACAGCACCAGTGGCTGCAGAACGAAGCTCCACTCCATCACATCCAGTTTATAAAAAACATTTTTTTTTATTTTTATTTAAAGGGACAGTGTGTAAGATTTTTACCTGTTAATTACTGAAATTGAAGATACCCATTCAAAAATACATTGTTTTCCTAGCCTTTTCACTTCCATCATGAAATCAAAGTATTCTTTTGGACTTAGATATAGTCACATAAAAGGGGGATCTTCCCCATATAGAGGCAGCCATTTTGAATACGAGAGCCACAGAAGGACATTTGGGCTCATCCTTCGCCTCGGCTCCTGCTAACAGCTGCTTAGCCGCGCTGCGTTTGGGAGTGAAGGACAGAAGGAGAGAAGGGGAAGGGGAGGGGGGAAGGGGGGAGCCTGTGTAAAGAAGCATGCTGCCGGATCACACATCGTAATGGATACAACACGTATTTTGGACTAAATTGTTTTACTGGATTTTATTCGCTGGATCCTTATGGACAGATTGAGACCAAGTTTATGATGAAATACAGAGTTTGACCTGTGCAGAGCCTTCAAAGGTAAGCTAAGTAAGCTAAGTTTTGTGCTTTTCCGTATAAAAGCCCCATGTGCTCGGGGAGTGATTGTTTTGCAGGGAAATGAATTGCATAGTCAAAAAGAGGAGACTGTAAGGTTTCATTTGATGTGTAGATTGTCATGAATCATGATCGGGATTGTGTGTTTTCATGCGAAAAGAAAAAAAAAAGTGAACGGGGGACCGCGCTTTATGTATACAGCGGTGCGCGGTTCGTGCGCGGGCACGCGCGATCTCGGCGGTACGTCGCGTCCGGGTGACCCTCGAGGTCTGCCATAGCCAAAAGAGGAAGTGGAATAGCTAGTAACCACCTATGCGCCACGAATCCTACACACTGTCCCTTTAATGGAAATTGGGACCATTTATACTCAGAACTACAGTGAACCCTCGCTCTATCACGGTTCACTCTTCGCTGCCTCGCTGTTTTGCGGATTTTTTAAATATTTTTTTTTATAGTGTAACTTTTTTTTATAGTGTAACAATGTGTTCTGCGTCCTGATTGGCTAAGAGACTAGACCAGGACTAAACGTGGACTAAACCAGGTCTAGACTAGAAGTAGACCAGGTCTGAACCAGGATTAAATCACTCCGTGCGGCTTTTGCGTTCGTTTGTGCTTGTTCGGTTTGTGGCTCGGGTTGAGAGGAATCACAGGAGCATGGTCGGCTGTACTTCTGCTACCTCTACTATTTCTCGTATTTATGTGATTTTCCTTGTGCTATATTTTGCATGGTCAGCCCTGTCAACAAATGGCTATGTCGCGGCTGTTATTCAATATGACAGACATACGTTATCCCGCATCAAGGCACATATGGAAAGTTTTTCTGTTACCTGGCCAGGTACACAGTTTTTCCCTCCAAAACTGGAATGCTCCACGTCATCGCAGGAGTTCCTGCTGCCAACTAAGCCCCGGGGCAAAAGAAAAAGGAAGCGGGGATCCAGGGCAGGTGTCCAAACCAGGCAGAGAAAACAGCAAGCAAGCGGGACTGGATCTGCGGGGAGCGAACGGTGTCTGATACCGGTTCCTATCTGGGCGTCAGACGGCGAATCTGTGGAGCCACCACCGCTACGGAGCTGTGACCAGATCTTTCCCACTCGAGTCGCCCGTACTCCTCTGTGGCGTAAGAGGGTCCTTCGCCCTGTCACTTGTATCAAGGATGGAGGTTGTGTCCAGTCTTGTCCGGAGCGTCCAGTCGATCAGTGCACGTCAGTGTCCGCACGCGCGCAGCCCCTCCGGATGGCCCTGCTTAACGCACGCTCCATATCGAATAAATCCTTTATACTGAGCGACTTGTTTGTCAACGAACACTTGGATTTTATGTTCCTGACTGAGACATGGCAACGCGAACAGGATTTTGTCCACCTTAATGAATTGTGCCCCCCGGACTGCTCCGTGGCTGGAACCCCCTCACGCTCGTTTACCGGGATGGCTTCTGGACACGACAAATGAATCCGGTCGCGTTCAACTCCTTTGAGATGCAGATGACTAAGGTTGGGAACATTACTTCATTTTATTGTATCTTAATCTATCGGCCGCCTGGTCCTGCACGTTCTTTCTTGGATGATTTCGCAGACTTGTTGTCTTCTATTATTAAACTTGAGAGAGTTTTGATACTCGGTGATTTTAACCTCCATTTAGATAATCCCTCATCCCTCATCCCTCATCCACGATGAGGGATTTATCGTGGACAAATCTGTGACAGAGCAGCACGTGTCGCGCCCTTCTCCAAGGGGTTGGTGCTCGTCTCGTCCCGGGAAGTGTCTGGTGGGGCTTCTGGAGCCGTGTCACTATTAATACATTTTGTTGAAAATCTATGAAAGTTTGAGTGTTTAAACTAGAGACAAATGTGAGAAAAGGTTAATTCCAGTCTGAGAAAAGTGTATAATGTGTGTGGTGAGGCATTTACAGCCTTAAAACATGTAGAATAATTGTAAAATATAAAGTTGTCCTACTTCGCGGATTTCACTTATTGCGGGCTATTTCTGGAACCTAACCCCCGCGATAAACGAGGGATTACTGTACTGAATTTAAAATATATATATTATAATAAAGAAGAAGAAAAGTGTAATCAGGGCCAGATTCCTCTTTTGTTTCGATGATGAACATGAATATAGTTCAGTTTTAAAGAGAGAAACATAATAATGCATTAGTCTTATATTGTGCTTTTCTAGATGCTCAAAGTCACTTTACAATGTTGTGTATTATTCATTCACTCAATACTTGGTGGTGGTGACCTATACTATTGTAGACACAGCTGCCCTGGGGCAGACTGATGAAGCAAGGTCACCACCAACAATCACGCTCACAGCACTTTCATACTAGGCAATGTGGGTGAAGTGTCTTGCCTAAGGACACAACAACAGTTTTTGGCACTGGTGCCTGGAATTCCCAGTGGTTTCCTATCCAAGTACTAACCAGGCCCTGGCTTGCTTAGCTTCTAAGATCTAACAAGACCAAGCTTTGACAAGGTTGACAGGTTTGGCCACAATAACTATGAGAAAGACAAAATATTAAATTATGGATTAAAATTTCTGAAGTGTTACCCACTGTGTACCCCTTTCCATAAGACAATACACTATCCCTTAACCTTAAGCCCAGCAAGATCTTGGAAGTATTGGAAAAATCACCTTCAATACCCTTTATACATCTGGGAAAAAGGATACCTCAAGGCTGCTCGTCATTTCCAGCCTTAAAAAACATAACTACGGCAAGTCCACATTTCTTGCGTATTGATTAGACTATAGTTTACTTTGAAGTGTTGTGCAGTGTGAGATTGCTGTCTTATTTAGTCTGGAAAAATCAATGGCGTGCTCCTAAACACTAACATTTGCTCTATGATTGGGTCTCTGTAATAAATATCCCAAGTATGGCATTTCGCCATTTTCATTTGAAGCCAAAGGAGAGGGAGAGAAGCTTGACCAAATCGACCAATTACACCAGGTAACCCCTTGTTTTGATTTCTTGCTTGCTTCATAATAATTGCATGATGGATTGGGCTGCGTGGCCTTATATAGATATTATGCCAATGTGATTGCTTCCCCCCTGCGCTGAATAAGGTAAAATATCGATTTGCATGAAAAGTACATAGCTGCAGAGCCATCAGTTCTGGAGGGTGTCTGAGATTGGATGGGTGTTTTCAGATATAGAGGAATATTGATTTAATATCTTTCTACATTCATATCTTGAGGTCTTAGCAAAGGATTGGCAGGCTCGATTTCTTTTTAATTATACCTTTAGGTGCAGCTGATGTTATTTAATTGCATCATAACATCTGAAATGTTACGTGCAATTTGATCTCATATGATATATTGTTTTTCCTTATGTCTGAAGGAATTGTAAGAATTGTTTCATTGCCTACAGTTTGAGCTAAGATTTACCAGTCAAGAATAGAATAGAAGGGTCTATTCAGCTACATGAAGGGCTTCTTAACTTGTTGAACTTTAACAAAGAGAGAGAAAGAGAGAAATCTAGACTTGATTTCTTTCAGTTACAATTTGAATTGAGCGAAAATAAGGGCAGACTTGTTTTGATAATAACAAGTTCTACATGTTTTAGCAACTGCCTTGTGAGCAAGGAAACAAGAAATAAAAACCATGCAGGATGGACGCTGTCTTGTTTCAGTTAGGCTTTTATGATGCTGGACATAGTGATTATGAGACTATTATAATTGAGTTCCTCATTCTAAAGGGAAGTGTCAGAAGGCCTTACTGTAGTTACCAACCCCTTATCAAAAAGCATTTTGTATTATATTCATTTTGTCCCCGTTTTGCTGTACTATGACCTTTTCACTTTTCCAAATGTCCTTAAATTACTCCTAGAGACAAATACAGTTATTTGATCAATTCTTTAAAAGGCCACAGTTGTTTCACCTGAAAGAGTGTTGTGTCAGTCAGTGCCTTCAAATTGACTATTAATGTGAGAGTTAAGCTCAGATATCATCCTGTCTCATATCCTGGACCTTGCACTTTTGACTGAAAGCGGTGTATTCAAGTGTCTTTCAAAGCACAGGATATTCATCAAAAGGTAGCCTCTGATCTATCTTTTTGTTTAAATACATTTCTAAGCACTATCTACCATGGGAAAGAGGTTTCTTTACTGAGTTATTGGCCAGTATAATATGTGATGTTTGCAACCCCACACATCAGCAAGCAATGGATTCAATAGCTGTTCATGTCAGCTATGTCTATGAAGGCATGCTTTAGGAGGACCTTCCCAGCCCAACCTGTTTACTTTACCTAAAGCAACACCGTGTAACTGCACGAGTCCATGGAAATGAAAAGTTAAAAACAAACTTTGAAGCATTCTTCATGGTGATAGATCACCACATTTCAAATAGAAGAAGAAGTGACTTTATTGATCTCACACTGGAGAAATTCTCCTCTGCATTTTAACCCATCCTATATATATATTTAAAAAAAAAAAAAAGTGCTCCTCACCTTCCACGGTGGTTGGTCTCTCTCTCTCTCTCTCTCTCTCTCATCCAGCTCGGGTCCTCTACCAGAGGCCTGGGAGCTTGAGAGTTCTGCGCAGTATCTTTGCTGTTCCTAGTACTGCACTTTTCTGGACTGAGATGTCTGATGTTTTTCCTGGGATCTGTTGTAGCCACTCGTCAAGTTTGGGGGTTACAGCCCCCAAGCCCCCAGCTATATATATATATATATATATATATATATATATATATTAGGAGCAGTGGGCAGCACACATTACTGCGCCCGGGGACCATCTCCATGATCTTCTTGCTTCGGTTTGGTCAGGACCTAAGCTGGAGGATTTTACCTAAATAGGAAGTGAGCATGTGCGCTGTTGGGCACCATTTGACTCTGGCTCTCAACTTTCTGTTGATAAATGGTGGCCTCTCTCTCTCTCTGCAAATGTCCATATTAGCCTGCTCTATGTGATCCTGGTGTTTTTGTTTTGCTATTTCGCCCCTAAATCAAGATATGAATGTTAAAGATCCCATGACATGGTACTTCTTGATGCTTTTATATGGCTCCTTAATGGTTCCCTAATACTGTAAATGAATCCTTCTCCAAAATCAACACTCAGTGCATGAGAAACAGAGATAAGATGAGAAAGAGTATTTTTTTCTCCCTCAGAACAGGTCATAATGGGCGTTGTTGCTTGAATGCAAATGAGGAGAAAAGAGCTGGCTAATAGTAGAGGGTGGGGGCGTGGCCAAACGCTCCGCTCTCCGCTGTAGCTCACAGCTGATCCATTTCCGTGTTTTTGCACGGGGGGAGAGATTTGAAGCGTTCCATTGAAAATTAAACACATTTCCACAGAAAATAAAATTAAACCACTGCTGTTCAAAGGTCCAGAGGCTCAGATAAAGGACTTCCGTGCCTCCAGGCAAATAAATAAACGCATTTCTCATTGCCTAGCGCATTCGCAGTCCAAACTCTCTGGGCGTGATTTACAGAGACGCTGAGTACAGACAGACGGGGGTGGAACTGCATTTGCATTTCTTTTTTCGATCTGACGTCAATAAGGTGCCTTATTCAAAATCGCCCGTTTGAGCTCCGATTTTTTGTAACGCAGAAAAGGATCGCAAATGCTCAGTTTAGACATTTCGCAACTTTTAACCATGGGGGGGTGGGGGTGGGGGGGGGGCTAAACAGGGTAGGGGAGCTCACATTAACGTTCAAAAACCTCAGAAAGTGAAAATTTCATGCCATGGGACCTTTAATAACAGACCAGACAGGTAGTTTTTTTCCTCGAGGTTAGATCTGCTAGTGTTAGCAACCAGTTTGATTGACAGCGTTGCTCAGCACCTGACCTCTGCCTAAACAGAGGTGAGGGCTTGTAACTTCAACAACCTCATTCCTGATTGGCTCTTTGGTTGCTATGATACCCGTGGTTGGACTTCGAAATATGGAACTTAGCTTGAAATTAGTCTTTTTAACTGCTAGCCTTGATTAGCTTCATTTGGCCTTAAACTGAACCCTAGATGGGTCTCAGTCCACTTTATACAGTCTATGTAGCCAAAAGAACATTATTTCAATGAAAACAAACAGGCAAAGGCCCTCTTCCAGGTGAATAAGAGGTTTATGGGCTTGCAAGACCCCATTTTGCCCCTGATTTACACCAAAGTAGCAACAGCAGTACAGCATATGTGTAGGAAACACTTTTATTATTACAATCTACACATGCAAGCGATGTCATATGCAAGCCCATCAGGCGTAATTCCTCTACATGTTGCTCAAATTAGGTTGGAGTTTGGCATTTAAAAGAAAAAGAAGAAGAAGACACACTTTATTCATCCCCGTAGGGAAATTATTTATCTGCATTTGACCCATCCTTCAGGAGCAGTGGGCAGCTCGTCTTTCAGGCGCCCGGGGACCCATCTCCATGATCTTATTGCTCGGCTTGGTCAGGACCTATCTGGAGGATTTTACCTGGAGCATGTTTTGGGTTAATGGGGGAAACCGGAGTGCCCGGAGGACACCCACCCAGACACGGGGAGAACATGCAAACTCCACACAGAAAGGCTCGGGCAACCCGGGGATCGAACCCAGACCATGCATGCAAACTCCACACAGAACACACACAGAAAGGCCTGGGCGACCCCGGGATCGAACTTGGAACCTTCTTGCTGTGAAGCATGAGTGCTAGCCACTCAGCCACCGTGCCGCCAACATGAGAACAAACATGAGAACATTCAGAGGTTAGCGTTGCAAGATCAGATCTGATCAATAGACTTAGACATAGTAGCTCACATTATGACAATATATTATAATAACAAAGAGAAAAAGATATAATGGTAATAATAAATTCTAAATAAGTGGCACAAAAGATAGCAAGAGACTGGTGTCAAATACGCCCCATAATTATATAAATGTATATGTACAAGTCAATAAAATAGAAAAATAAGTAATACAAAATCTCAGCTATATACAAGAGGTCATAATTAATTGTTGTCTGTTCTTAGGTTAATTAAAATTTTATTGTCCCAAAAGGGTAATTTGTCGTGGGCACACAGTACATAAACAACACAAACTAAAAAAAATGTCCAAAGTAATGCAGGTATCAGTACAGTCAGTGCAATTGAAAAAAAAAACAGCAAGTGCACCAGCATAAAAATAATAAAATGTAGCCTTTTGGACATGCAATAGTTCCATAGCTTTTAGGCAAAGTTCAGAATGTCACAAATAAATCCCATTATTTTTTTAAGTAAAAATCTGTCAGGAAATGGTCTACGTCAGTAATGTAATGTGTCCAGAGGCAGACACACACAAAGACAAATAGAAAAGAGAGAGAGAGACCACAAATGTATGAGAGATACGACCACCAGCAGCAGCAGCAGCAGCAGCAGCATTAAGCCACATTAAAGAAGATTAGGACAAGCAATCAAGCAATGGTCACTATGGAAACACCAAGCCTAAACTGTTATTAAGTTGAGCTAGCCAAGACTGACGTGGTACAAACGGCAGATAAGCTAAATGCTACCCGCCTCCCTCCCTCCACTTCTGAGAGCATGTGTGTAATTCTGGATAACATGACAATCTACAACCAGATAATCTTTGTCTTTTACATGTGTTTATGCTGCCTTTTCGGTTTATTTATGGCAAATGACAAGGACAGCTTTCCAAACGGTTTTGTATTATTTTTATCCAAAACAGAACCACCAGACTTAAAGGGATAATGTGTTATTCATTGGCAAAATCTGGTAGATAATGTGCTTTGGAGAATTTTTAAAGCGTTGCAAGTTTGACATACAGACGCATTGTTTAATTTAACAACATATGGCCTACATTGTGCAAAAGTCAGTCTACGTTTAAGTCAGCTTTTATCATTTTAAAAGAGGTTTTGAATATATAAAAGGTGCCTCAATGATCAAAAAGAGAAATTCTTTCAAAAATCATCATTGTTTTCCCACTTCATGACCTAGTTTACCCCCAAAATACTAGCAATAAATGCTTGCACTTCAAAAAGACTACTAGCCCCACTACCAATATGAAACACATCCACATGCCTAAGGACACATTTCCAGACTGCAGTGCTGTTAGTGCACAAAATTGTCAAAAGTATTTTGTATATTGCCTCTTTTTTTCTTTACTTCATGATGTGATCCACCACATTCAAGATTTCATAAGCCAAACAGGGAGATATGATAGTTATGTTTTGAGTAGCAGCATTGGATTCTGGAAAAGGAATGGGCTGAAATAGGGGTTTTTAAATGAGAGCGTTGCCAGGAAAGCATCACCAGGCGAATCAGGCACTTAAAGCCAGACAGAGCCGAGGAAGACAAGGACACTATTGTGTGAAGTAAGTCGTATAATGTGAAAAATGCTATTTGAGGCAACACTCATTAACATAATATACAGCACATTATACTGCCACTGGAAAAGTAGTAACCTTAGCTGTACTCTGACTGTTCTAGTATTGATTTTCTATAAATAAATGCCGCTCAAACTGTAATGAAACTCTAATATGTGGTAAAAAAAAAAAAAAAAAAGCAGTTTAAAAATGTCTAAGGACAATTTTTGACAAGTTTTGATTTAAAAAAAAAAAAAGGCTACTTAACTTTTTTCCTTTTAGTGAAGTAAAATCCTTCTTGAGTATATTGCGTATATGGGGGGAGAAAATGGCGGCTAAATCACCTGCATCCTTATGAACCATTTTAATCATTTGGAAAGCTGTAGCACTGGGATTTGGTCTGTGGTTAACCCTAATTGTCAGACCACAATTAAAAGGTACTTAAGGTGTTTTGCTGGAAAATGTGTTGGTATTTAGTTTTATTAGGGTTTTTTTTTATTTATTTTTTTATTTTTTAGGATATTCAAGGTACATTGCACAACTTTTCCTGCTTGTCTCCATGGAGATATTTCGCTTTGCCGGGAATGTTCCATGGTATGACATTAAACGCATCTATCTATCTATCATTCATTCATTATAAGTGTTTCTATTGGTCAAAAATACAATAATTCTCTGAGTAAATATTGGAGATTGATGTGGAACATTCTAGATAAAGTAATAATATATCCATGCCTACAAGTAAAAGTTGCACAGTGCATCTTTAAATTTTAAACAGTCTGACTTTTTGAAAACATGCATGCAATTTCATAGATGTAAAAATATTAGGGCTGTCAGTTTAACGCGTTATAAAAATTAACACAATTAATTATGAGTGGCAATTCAATGCGCGTGCATTTTAAAAAAATACATCTTGTGGGTTTTGGAAAGCTATAAGCAAAATAGGTCAGACAGGAATTTTCTGACATGCACTTGCAATCACTGGGTTACCTTATCTCTTTGAAACAAAATGTCATGTGTAATTTTTGCCAAAAGTGAGACAATTGTGTTTCTCAGTTGGAATTGCAGTATGTTGTAGAATGTATTTGTTAGAAGGGAGGTGATGAAATTTGTGTCTCTGCCCCTGTCCACCTGCTGTCGCTTGCGTTGCACCTTCTCTCGAGAAAATGTCACTTCCATACAAAGGCCAAACTGGTGACAAGACGCTATCCACAAGTTTCCTCTATATTTTGCAAAGTTCATGCCTGACACTGGTCCATCCGCGAAACTGATCTGTGAACCAAAAAAACATAAACAGATAAACACTCCCACTTTTGGTCAAAATAAATAAATGAAAATAAAAGAATTAAATAAATAAATGATAAAAGGAGAAATTGAATTTGTCAACTGGACAAAGTTTATTTGGTCGAAAACGTTTCGCAGCTCCTCCACGCTGATTTGTCAGTTCTGGTTAGAGTGCTGATAGACACTGCTTATATCTAGCTGCAAGGAGGAGCTAACTACACTGACATTATTCTGAAACTATCTCAATTATTTGTTTTTGAGTTTCTGTCTTTTGTTTTTCCATTTTCTCTGGCTCTAGTTTAGCATACCTATTCAACCCCTAACAACTGTTTCCACACCTCTGGCCCTGACCTGTCTGCCCTATTGTTTCCTTTGTCTGTTTTGACTTCGGTTTGAGAATGGAATTATAAATGGGAGACAAGTTATGTCTGACTCCCCCATTTCTGTTTAAAGAAGGATTCTCTTTTTTGACAAAAATCGCCTCTTTAACTCCCCTCTCAAACCAGTTCTTTTCCCTGGCTAAGATCTGAACCTCACTGTCCTCAAATGAATGGCCCGTGGCTTCTAGGTGAAGATGTACGGCAGATGACGGTCCACTCTGGCATGCCCGTCTGTGTTGGTACATCCTCTTGTCAAGTGGCTGTTTTGTTTCTTCAATGTAGCGCTCACTGCAGTCTTCACTACACTGAATGGAGTAGACCACATTGCTTTGTTTGTGGCTCGGTGTTTTGTCCTTTGGGTGGACGAGTTTTTGTCTTAAAGTGTTTGTGGGTTTGAAATAAACTGGGATTTCATATTGTCTGAAAATCCTCTGTAATTTTTCCGAAACGCCGGCCAGGTAAGGAATCGCTACCCCTTTCCTCCTGGGTTCGGGTTCTCTGTTGTCTTGTTTCTTGCCATTGTCTCTCTTGGTTTTGTTGACATCCCATTTAGGATATCCACAAACAGAGCGGGCGTGCCTGAGTGGACCGTCATCTGCCGTACCTCTCCACCTAGAAGCCACGGGCCATTCATTTGAGGACAGTGAGGTTCAGATCTTAGCCAGAGTTTGAGAGGGGAGTTAAAGAGGCTATTTTTGTCAAAAAAGAGAATCCTTCTTTAAACAGAAATGGGGGAGTCAGACATAACTTGTCTCCCATTTATAATTCCATTCTCAAACCGAAGTCAAAACAGACAAAGGAAACAACAGGGCAGACAGGTCAGGGCCAGAGGTGTGGAAACAGTCGTTAGGGGTTGAATAGGTATGCTAAACTAGACGCCAGAGAAATTGGAAAAACAAAAGACAGAAACTCAAAAACAAATAGTTGAGATAGTTTCAGAATAGTCAGTATAGTTAGCTCCTCCCTGCAGCTAGATATACGCAATGTCTATCAGCACTCTAACCAGAACTGACGAAGCAGCGCGGATGAGCTGCGAAACGTTTTCGACCAAATAAACTTTGTCCAGTTGACAAATTGAATTTCTCCTTTTATCATGGATTCTACCTGGACGACTGAGGGATTCTTCACGCAAATAAATAAATATAAAACCAATGTAGCCAGGTAACCTAGCAACGCACACTTAATAAAGCTTTTTTTTGAAGGTTGTTCTGATTTGAAAGAAGGGTAATTAAATTTACCGAATTGATTGTTCATGAAAAGTATTGACCATGATGATGAAATGATGAAAAGTATTGACCAAAATTTCTAAACTATGCTTCACTCTCTGTGCTTTTCATTTCTTTCTGGCAAAGTAGCCTCGCAACTCAATTAAAATATTTATTTCTGTTATTTCTCATAGAGACTTTTTTGTTATTGAAAAATGCCAACTGAAATTAAGGTTAGAGAACACAATTATCCTGCTGGAAAAATTTGTCTCCAAAAAAAACAGAAGTTGGACCCACGGCATTCTTACTGAAATACATACTGTTTTCACCATCAACACGCATTGTACTCAACACAATTCACACACTGTTGCAATGAAGTGTGATGGCAAATTATTTACAAGAATTATTATTATTTACAAGAATAGTATTTAAACGTTAAATATTGATTTTATTTTAATATTAAAAATTGAAATTTAAAATATTGATAGATGCATATTGTTTTGATTCCCATAGTGTTTTTTTCTTGTGGCTAGTTTAGTTAAATGCCCCATAACAGCAGGTCTTGTGATTTAATAGCGTAAAGTTACAGTAAATGCCATGCAATAGTACACACCTTTAACATAATGGAGTAGGCTTTCGTCAATACTTTTTGTTGGGGTTTATTTTTCCACACCCAGCCCCGGAATTGGAGGTCAGAATACAAAAGAAGAACCAAAGTATTGGAGTTTTGCCTTAATGGCTCATTCTGACAGAAGAATAGACTAGATTTAAATTAGAATATTATTGTTGGAGTACTTTGGATTGTATGGACATTCCTGCACATGTTTTTTGACTCAATAGTTCATTGCCAGTATAACTGTGTATTTTGTTTTCAAATTATTGTTTAAGCATTTTGTAAATAATTAGTTTTGCTTTCAAATTAATTACCACACAAAAGCTCATATTGAATTGGGGACCAATGCGTCAGCATATTGCTTACAGCACAAAAAATCAATGTGTTGCTCAAAATCAGTGTTGTTTTCAGGCTAATTTCTAAGAGGCCAAGCAATAGTATTTAGATCCACAAGGGAAATTATTTGGAAGATTAATTTGCATTATTATACTATGTATTTTACAATTCTAATTTCAATAATGGGCATACATCTATCATCTTTCAGTGCCATCAAATGTGACCTATTCTAAGCTTTCCAATGATGCCTTACATATGAAAATCTGAATACATTTGAAGAAGTTGTGGCCATTTGAAAGCATGCACATTGGTTTGACGAGTCCAAAACCCACCTTGTGCCAATGACCAGTTCAGTAAAAGTCCAGAGTTGTTGTCCAAAAAAAACATTGACAAATGTAAATTCATATTTAAATAAAAAATAAAGTTGATCTAATTAGTACAGTGAATATATATATATATATATATATATATATATATATATATATATATATATATATATATATATATATATATATATATATATATATATATATAATTTTTTTTAAACTCAAACCCCAGCCTTCACTCTGGCCTAGGGCTGCCACATACAGTGCACACTCTCCTGTGCGACTCTATTGATTCTCAGTGTAAATGTAATTCAACTATACCAGCAATTTTTAATGTAATCAATCTCTTATTTTGATCTCTCACCTGATTATTGGGTCAACAACACACGTCCAGCTATGCTCCTTCCATCCATTACACAGAAGTGTCGACACTGCTTATCCAGGAAGTAGCTTTGGCTCCCATAAATTGAATTGGGAACATTAATATTCCACTCGGGCCTCGGAGCACTTGGGCGGGGCTTAGAAGGGGAGTATACCGGGGAGAGACGTGTAATGTTCTGTCAGCATATGTGCACGAGCCTGTCCATCTGCATGAAGAGGGCCCAGAGCTCCACTAACATCCAACGTTACAGGCCTTATTCACTTCACCCAGCCCTCTGAGCCAGTACAGGAATAGAAGACTGTGGGGGACAATAAAAGACAAAGTTTCCCTGTGCAGTACTTCTTTGTGGGTTTTTTGTTTGTTTGTGTGTGTGTGCCAGTGTACATCTGTGACTTGTCTGTAAATATGCTTTTCATCACACTATAAATGATTGTGAGTGAAAAACTGCTCTCGAAGAATAATTTATTGGAACAGACAATTCATATTTAGGTTGTTATGTTACCTATGGACAAGCAGCAAATTACAGTGGTACCTCACCTTACGAAAGACCCTACATATGAAAAATCCAAGTTACGAAACGCCTTCACGTTAAATTTTGGTCTCTAGATACGAAAGAAAATTCAAGTTACGAAATGCGAAATCTCAAAAATTTGAATAATGTGAGCTCAGATGCACGCCCCGCTGTTATCCCCACTCAAAGAGCACCTTTCTCGGCCCCTTAGCTCTAGCGCCGAACACGCAAGATTTTCAACAAAATGTATTGAATAGTGAAGCGTGGGGGGAGACACGACTCCGGAAGCACCGCGGAGACATGAACGCCGTGCGAGGAGCACGCACCGCGCGAGGAGCACCCCTAGTCCTGGTCTGCATGACTGGCACCAGGGCTGCGAGCACGAGATAGAACCGCGGCGCCCAGACCGCGTCCTCTGGAGCCTGAGCCACAAACCAGCCGCACGAAACCAGCAAAGAGTGGCACGTGGTAGTTTAATCCTGGTCTAGTTCTGGTTTAGTCCAGGTCCAGTCCAGGTTTAGACCTGGTCTAGACCTGGTTTAGTCCACGTTTAGTCCTGTCTAGTCTCTTAGCCAATCAGGACGCAGAACCAATGTTACACTATAAAAAAAAAAGTTACACTATCCAAAAAAAAAAACCCCTTGGAATGAATCAGGTCTTTTCCATTGAAATAGCTACTCAACTTACGAAAAATTCACGTTACGAAACCACTTCTGGAACGAATTAATTTCGTAAGGTGAGGTACCACTGTATTGTGCTCCTTGGTTCAGAATGACAAACGCGGACTGTAGTCACTGCGATTAACAATAAAAAATAAAAAAAAATGATATTTTGAATGGAGAAAAGTCCTTAAATTATTGCTTATTACAGGAAGATGAAAATAAGGGCATCCATCTTAAAACCTGTAATTGCACTCATTCTCTGCACCTTTTAGAACCAAATACCACAACAAAATGAACATGTACCCCTGAACTACGATAAGTGTTTGTCTGAACGATCTTTGCCTTTGTGAGGGACCACCCTGATTGAGATAGTGCCAGTTAAAAGGGGAAAAAAGACAGAGGACAAAACAAAACAAGAGTTCTCTATAGTCTCCTGTATTTTTTTTTGTTTGTGCACATCCATGACTGATCTGTTGACCTCTGATAGCGCCCCCTGTGGTCCAGATTACCCAGGTGCATATGCTAATTGTGCCCTTTCATGACCATACCTGTTTAGCAGCATGTAGTGCACCACCCTTAGCGCTGTGCTCTGACAGAGGGCACCTGGAAGCCACATAGGGGGCTTTTGTGTCATTCCTCTGCCATACCATTCCCATCACCTTTTTATGTCCATCCCTAGAGGCACCTTATACTTACTGCCATCTGCTGGCACGGCCCGCATACTGATTAACATGACTAAAAACAGGCCCATTAAAAACGCTCATTATATAGAACATCCATGGGGCTCTGAGTCAAAACACTGTGGACTGCTTAGCCTTGCTTTGTGCGTCAGCATTGCTACCTCTCATTTCGGCCTTCATCTTCTAGTACTATCATAAGTGAAATAAAGATGGGATTTGGGATTTGCTTTTCTAATAGGGGCCAAAAAGCTGAGATGAACTTAAAGATAAAACTCGAGCAGAGGTGGGAAATTTAAGATGAAGACTCTTTCGGACATATTGTGAGAGGCAGGATGTCAGAACTGCCGGCAGACGATTAAGTGTGTGTCATGAGCCTCAGGGGAGTTATTGGCTTTGCGATTTTTTCTCCGTAGCTAGGGTGATAGATGAAATTGGTTGGAACTCCTGTACGATTTTAGCATTAACAGAGTGCAGTGAGAACAAGTCCCAGTTGGATATCAGTTTTATAGTAAGGTGGGTACACATTCTAATACATGCCAATGAGATCTGCTGCCAGGCATATAAGACTTATATATAGATAGTTTGTCTAAATCTAAGTCTAAGTCTAGAACTTCAGCAATAGTTTATCTAAACCATATTTTTAATTATCCCCTTTATATCCAGCTCTGGAAAAAAATAAGAGACCACTGCATTTTTTTCTGAAATCAGCATCTCTACATGTATTACAGCCATTCCATTCCAGCGTCTGTTGAATTCCAACACAAACACAAAGCTGAGCTACTTCAGTTCTTGCACCAGGAGTGGAATAAAGTCACTCAAGAACAATGTGAAAGACTTGTGGAGAGCATGCCAAGACGCATGAAAGCTGTGATTAAAAATAGGGGTTATTGCACCAAATATTGATTTCTGAACTCTTCTTAAAGGGATAGTTCAGATTTTTTAAAAGGGATATGCCACCCCCAGGTCAAATTTGGGCATCTCCCCACAGTCCAGAGACTAAAATAAGTGGTGGAAAGCGTTTTCCTGCTCACCCAGCCATTGTCCGAGTCTGTCAGCACTGACCGCCGCGGTATCTGCTGCTCCTCCGCGTTAGACTGGAGTCTAACGTCGCCAGAGAAAGATTTCGGCCAAAAGGAATTAATTTGCTTGATGCGTTTCCCAATTACTTTCTGTGTAGTCGCGTGCGCATTCATATCGAGTGCAAATAAATGTGCAAATCAACACGGAGAGCTTGACTTGGTCATTTTGGGTGGGAACTATTTTTCAGTGCGGAAAAACATAGCCGTATCACGCACCACATTGTGCAACAGGGGAACTCCCTTCCTGGTGCGTAACAGGGATTCCCCTGGCAGCGTGCTGCGTGATTCGGCTATGTTTTTCCGCACTGAAAAATAGTTCCCACCCAAAATGACCAAGTCAAGCTCTCCGTGTTGATTTGTACATTTATTTGCACTCGACATGAATGCGCACTACACAGAAAGTAATTGGGAAACGCATCGAGCAAATTAATTCCTTTTGGCCGAAATCTTTCTCTGGCGACGTTAGACTCCAGTCTAAGGCGGAGGAGCAGCAGATACCGCGGCGGTCAGTGGTGACAGACTCGGACAATGGCTGGGTGAGCAGGAAAACGCTTTCCACCACTTATTTTAGTCTCTGGACTGTGGGGAGATGCCCAAATTTGACCTGGGGGTGGCATATCCCTTTAATGTGAATCTGTATGGCATCCCCTTCAGCAGTGTCATGCATTAACACTGGCTTACCCCTGACAGTGTCCTCTGAGCCGAGTTCTGCCCCGGTCCTGGCGCTGACGAAAGTAGGTCCAGCAAGTTAGCGGGGACAGTTAATAAAGCTTGTTTTTCTTCTCAAAACAAATTTGTCCAAAAAGTGATATATTTGCGTCAAAAAACAGTTGCCCACGAAAAAGTTAGAAGTCATAATCGCTTGGTGCTATTTTCTCTCGATTCCTATCACTGCGCACCTATTATTATTATTAGCCTGTTCACTTGTAAGTGGCGATGTTTACAAGTGAATAGGCTAATAGTAATAATAGGTGCGCGGTGATATGACTCGAGATAAAATAGTACCAAGTGATCATGACTTCTGACTTTTTCGTAGGCAAATGTTTTATGACGCAAATATATCACTTTTTGGACAAATATTGTTTTGAGAAGAAAAACAAGCTTTATTTAATGTCCCCGCTAACTTGGCGGACCTACTTTCGTCAGCTCCAGAACCGGGCAAAAACTCGGCTCAGAGGACACTGTCAGGGGTAAGTTAGTGTTAATGCACGACACTGCTGAAGGGGATGCCATACAGATTCACATCAAAAACACAAACTATCCCTTTAAGTGTAAACATTAGTATTATGTTGTTTTAAAATGAATTTGATCTTGTTTTTTTGCATTGTTTGAGGTCTGAAAACATGTATCTTTTTTGTTATTTTGACCATTTGTCATTTTCTGCAAATAAATGCTCTAAACGATAATATTTAATTTGGAATTTGGGGGAAATGTTGTCAGTAGTTTATGGACTCAAACAAAAAAGTTCCTTTTGCCCAAACACATACTTATAAGTAGTAAAATCAGAAAACTGATCATTTTGCAGTGGTCTCTTATTTTTTTCCAGAGCTGCCGGTGTAATCCCTCAATCATCCAGGTAGGTTGCATAGAAGACAAACATTTTATTCTAATAATTTTAAGACATTTCACCACTCATCACAGAAGAAGATTGGAGAACTTCAGCAGTTCTTCAGTTCAGTGGAAACTGAAGAACTGTAAAAAGTTTTGTTTAGCTGACAGAATTTAATAATTCCTTTATGATCACCCTCAAACAAAGACCACAATAATGGAATTAAATTATGGCTTCTTATTAAAATTTCTTTTTCCCTTCACCCAAAAACTCAAAAAAATGAAAATGAAAATGGGAATGAGTCTCACATGCCACTTAACTTGACTAACACCAAGTCTGCATTAACTGCAAGTCAGGTGCTGTTCAAGACTCGTGCAGGTCCCACAAGACTTACACAGTGATGTGTCCTGTAACTGTTACACTGACCTCGGAATTTTGCTGGCTTGGGTGCAGGTGAGGTGTAGTCTGTGGAAGGAATCTGCAAGAAGTCTATTTTTGTTAGACACTGCAATGGCTGGAGTGGTCTCTATAATTAGACGTGTAATTGAGCGGACCCAGGTGAAACTGCATTGCCTTGGTAAAATACATGTTAGTTGGTGTCTTTCAAGTAAGACACACCTAACCCATATCGTATTTCATGTAAAACTGTGTAAAATCTTGATTCACAATTTGATGACATGTTGACCTCCAGGACATGCTGCCAAAATCCAACAATCGGTCACCTTGTTAGCCAGCAATCCATGAAAAGTTTTGGTAGAGAAAATTATACAGCTCTGGGAAAAAAATAAGAGACCACTGCATTTTTGTTGTTTTTCTGAAATCAGCATCTCTACATGTATTCCAGCCATTCCATTCCAGCGTCTGTTGAATTCCAACACAAACACAAAGCTGAGCTACTTCAGTTCTTGCACCAGGAGTGGAATAAAGTCACCCAAGAACAATGTGAAAGACTTGCGGAGAGCATGCCAAGACGCATGAAAGCTGTGATTAAAAATAAGGCTTATTGCACCAAATATTGATTTCTGAACTCTTCTTAAGTGTAAACATTAGTATTATGTTGTTTTAAAATGAATCTGATCTTGTTTCTTTGCATTGTTTGAGGTCTGAAAACATGTATCTTATTGGTATTTTGACCATTCTCATTTTCTGCAAATAAATGCTCTAAACGAAAATATTTTTATTTGGAATTTGGGAGAAATGTTGTCAGTAGTTTATAGACTCAAACAAAAATGTTCCTTTTGCCCAAACACATACCTAGACTAAAAAAATAAATCAGAAAAAAATGATAATTTTGCAGTGGTCTCACTTCAAAACTAATCAAATAAAAGACCAAGAAAACACTGCATGTAAAACAATCAATGTCTTAACAAATTCTAATATTAGAGTATTTTTGCTCACCTGTTTGCACACAGCAGGAGACAATAGCCCAAATCCTTCTCCTCTCTTAATGTACAATTAGTAGATGAAGGATGGATTAATTACTATCAAGAAAGATCAAGAAAAAAAGATGTATCCCAAACACAATGGGAGTTCCTTAAGACCGCCCCGCAGTATCTGGTGGCACACACATAAGCCATTATCTGGAAACATCTGTCCGCCCTGTTGACCTCTACAGCTTGGGTCAAATGAGGCCGATTACAGCGCAGGATGAAGAAATATGTTTCTGGGCTAACGCTGCCTGTTTTTTATGTGGCCTGGTGTGACGGTGTCGCCAAGGCACAGGGCTGAAGCGCCATAATCCTAAAAGTCACATATCTGCCACAGAAAGAGGCATAAGCTCCAAACTACTTGATTCCCGCACTGTCAATGTATCTGCGGTTAGCACTTTAGCCGTTTAAGCTAACGTTAGCAGGGATCGAGTGAGATCGACTTCACTGCTGCCGAGCTTTTCTAGGATTTAGATAGCTTATATGTTATGGGGATTTTAAGGCTGCAGCAAGGGGAAATAGAAGTGGTTTTGGTTGTTGTTTTGAAGGATACAGCAATAGTGTGGGACGGGAATTGAACTACAAGCTCTGTGTTCTGTGGTTGACTTTTTATAGCAATATCTATGACTTTATAGGGCTCATATGACGCTATTTTTTGACGTATGTTTTAATTTTACCTGGTGTTATGATTTGTTTCGTTCGCACGTGTTTAATACACAAACCCTGAGTCCTTTTTAGAAACAGAAAACATTTCATTCCACCTTGTGATATCATGTGGTAATACAGGAAGAGCTCCACGGTGTTATTTGTGTTATTTAATTATTTAGAATTTTCAGACCTGGAACTGCCAATCCCTACTGAAAGAAATGTAAAATGTAGTTGTAAAACTGCTGCTTTGTGACATCACAAGGTGGAACAGAGCATTTTGAACTGTAGAAATGTAGACTGACTATTAAGAAAGCGTTTCTCAAGCATGTGCGAATGAAACAAAGCACAATTTCAGATATTAAAAAAAAAAAAAAAAAAAAAAAGAGAGAGAAGGTTTACCACACACTTGCTTGACTTTATTCTTTATGTATTCTTTATTAGGCTAGAGTGAACAACGTGTTAAGCATCTACAGCGTCATCAGGTTCCGTAGAGGCGAAATGCGTTGTTCGCTCTAGTCTAATAAAGAATAAAGTCTAGCAAGTGTGCGGTAAACCTCTATTTTTGGAATTGTTGAATGTTCCTACTGTTACCAGCACCTGGAGGCTGTGTATGGAGCCTTGACCTTTTACAATTCCAGATATGTTTATGAGGAGATAACATTTTAGCATGGCTTAAAGCTCACACAAGTATGTTTTGTGTAATATAGGACCTTTAACTTCCCATTCAGTTCACCAAGATTATGCTTCCTGGCTTTAAACTGACTCGAATATAATAGTTTCTAGTTGCAACTGTCTTTATTTTAGAAAAGTTGAGTGGTGATGCAAACTTGGACTGTTTGGAGAAACTGAGAGCAGATTGCAAATTCACATTTTGGGAAACAGCGAGAGTTGAACAGAACAGTAAAGAAGCAAGTCATCTGATGGGACAAGTAATACTCAGCTGCCCATGAAATGTGCTGTTTGATATACCCGAAACCAACACATGGCAGAATGGCACAAATCTTCTATTAGCGAGCCTGTAATCTGTGCTTTCTAACTGGCATAATGTTGCTCTCAGTTTTAATAACAAAAAAGCTTTCAAACTTGTATGTTTAAATATTTATGTTTACTGATTAAAAAATGGAAAAAACACAATTTTAACTTGCAAAGTAAGATGTTAATCCCTTTCTCCATTCCTAAAAAATTCTAATTAAATTTGGTGATCCTGTTTGGCAATCATGTTCAAGCAGTGTTTGCTATTTTAATTTGCATAGATAGTTTCAGTCTTTAGGAACCAGCAGTGCATAAAACTGTGAAAACATATTAACTCTAATCAGAAATAACCCAATCTACAAACAAAACATGTTCTACATCTATCACAGCTATCTATAACTCTATAATCTATCTATGCCTCACCTATTTACTGTAACTACAGTATTCAGTAGTCTTTCTTGCAACTGATTTTTACTTCAAAATGTGAAAGAACTAATTAATTTTAAACAGTTTGCAGAGGTTCAAATTTGTTACTCACACCTTACGTATTGCTAGCATCCTAATTATTAATCACTATGAGATTATAAGTGCTTTTCACAACTTTCAGAGCAAGTTTTATCTTCATGTTGAAGCTACCAATAACTAGCATGCTAACAGCACACTTCACACTTGAGGATGAGAGACTTTATAATTCCATGCAGATGGCACACAACATTCTAATTTCTACCTAAGTCTATACAATATACCTGTACTGGTACCTTAACACCAGTAAGACCAAGGAGATGGTGATCGACTTCAGGAGGAGACCACTACCTCACTCACCGGTGAACATCCAGGGGCAGGACATAGAGACTGTGGACAGTTTCAAGTACCTGGGTGTTCACCTCAACAATAAACTGGACTGGTCCCACAACACCGACGCCCTGTACAAGAAGGGCCAAAGTCGACTCCACCTCCTGAGGAGACTGAGGTCCTTTGGAGTGTGCAGGCCTCTGCTCAAGACTTTTTATGACTCTGTGGTGGCCTCTGCTCTCCTCTACGCTGTCGTCTGCTGGGCCCCGAGCAGCACAGAGCGGGACAGAAAAAGAGTTAATAAGCTGGTCAGGAGGGCCAGCTCTGTCCTGGGCTGTCTTCTGGACTCTGTAGAGGAGGTGGCTGAGAGGAGGGTACTGGCCAAATGTACATCCATCATGGACGACACCTCTCACCCTCTGCACCGGACTGTAGAGGAGCTGAGCAGCTCCTTCAGCAGCCAACTGAGGCACCCCCAGTGCAAGAAGGAGCGCTAACGCAGATCCTTCATCCCCACCGCCATCAGACTATATAACTCCACTGTATAGTCCAGATGTACAATATTTTCTATACTCTCTTATTTACTTATTTTTATTATTACTATTTGTCCGCATGCACTTTCTGTTCAAACTTTCTTTTGCACTAAACTGCCTGGAGCTAATGTGGCAAGTGAATTTCTCCTGTGTGAGATCAATAAAGTCTTATTTTTGCTCAACTACACACAAAAAATTATAATAATTATCAGGATCAGCTAATTTATGCATAAGGTCTTTTTATAAGAACTTGGGCAGTTGTCATGTAGGCTACAATGTCCTGTTGTTCTGTCACCAACAAACAAGTGTATTTTAGTTACTGCCTGAAAGCATCATTTCACAGTACGGTGTCATGCCGCATGTTGTGCCATTTGGGTTTTGGGCTTTTATGTTTTTGTGTGAGTTATTATGCTTTGAACTATTATCCATCAGACAATTTGAATATGTCTGGCGGGGGTCCTCCTGTGGTTTGACGGTGTCTCTTGGTGCTATCGCCGGCCTCTAACCTGACTGTGGGGTGTGACTTAGCCATGCCTGCTGTGCCGTAACATCTGCCTTTATTATTCTGCTTCCTGTCAACCTTTCAGCTGCTGGCACCAAACACTAATAAAATAACATGTTCCATCTAAGTGATCACCCCACTGAGAAAATGGCTCTGTGCTGGATGGCCACCAGTGTACAGTGTAAAAAGGCAGCGTAAGATGCATGCAGAGAGGGCCTCCTTGATCATTCTCACTGGAGTCTGGTGGAATATGCGCCGTAACCCCTCAGGCTCAAAGCTTTGCATCTGTAACTGCTGCACTAAGTGATTGCTACAAGCAAAGAGGCAGCCCTGTCTTTGCCTATAGACATTAATAAGATTATGGCATAAACAAAATATAAGTATGTTGTCTCAATTCATTTGTGTCGACTTTTCTCACTCGACCTGCTGTAGATTTGCAGACTCATATTCTTTAAAGTTGGGCTTATATTTCATGTGCAACACACAGCACAATGCTTGTATTGATATTGTTTCAAAGCAGATTAATTTTACTCTGAATCTGCATCATTGCGCAAATTCTTCATGTTGTTAAAATCTGCCGATCTGCACTTTACACTTACCAACTCCACAGGACAAAGTCGGCTTCACAGTCAATAAAAGTGGTAGGATTGGGTCAAAAACCATCAGGAAGAACAAGAATAAAAAGGCACAGAGATATTCTACATTATATAAGAAGCAGCGTGAAAGGCCAGTGGAGCACATGCAAATGACGGCTCACAGCCACAGATGTTATGGAAGCTGATATACGTCTGTTGCTACAAAGCTTCATCTTTTATTACGGCAATTCCCACTAAAGCTTTTTTATGATCTCATGCTCAAAGAAATAATTTATCACATGTCTTGACCTATTTTTCACCTGGCCATATCTGGTTTTAAACTCAGAGTGGGAAAAAAATGTATAGTTTGAAAGAGGGTCCCCACACACAGTCAAATCATCTTAATAAGGACATGACTCTGTTCCTCATCCAAACACACATCAATATTTCATATTTACCACACTATTTATCCACTTGCTTCATCATTTATGAGTGCTCTGGGGTCGCTGAGTGTGGACCCAAGCTTTTGTGTGTGTGTTTGTGTCTTTTGTAAGTGTGCCATTTAGATAATGTCACTGCGGGCCATAAGCTCCACTGGCATCTCTGTAGTGCTCCTATGCAGCCATCGACAAAGCTATTCTCTCTGAATAAACAAGTGCCCCCTCTCCTGCACACTCCACTCTTAATTATTCATATGGACCTGAATAGGACATTGTTTATCAAGGCTAAAGCACCAGGGGACCTTGTGCCCACAGTTACGCACCTACAGTAGTGTGTGTGCAGCCAGAGAGACCGAAGGAGAATGAAAAAAGGTACTGAAGTAGTTCATGTGCAGGCAGCCAACTTCCCAATTGGTAATTAAAATACCTTTGACAAACTAGCTTTAGCTGTCTACTCACTATTAGTATGCTAATGGGGGTTGAAGAGGTAAACTGCGTTCCCACCAGAGGAAAGGAAAGAAGTGGATTCATGCCTCATGTGATGAACTCTGCATAAGCAGCAATGATGAGTCAATAACTGTTGTATATAATTATGAATGTTTGCTATCTACGGGTTTTCTTCTACTACCACAGTACTGCACTGAACTTAAAGGGATATGCCACCCCCAGGGCAAATTTGGCCATCTCCCCACAGTCCAGAGACTAAAATAAGTGGTGGAAAGCGTTTTCCTGCTTACCCAGCCATTGTCCGAGTCTGTCGCCACTGACCGCCGCGGTATCTGCAGCTCCTCCGCCTTAGACTGGAGTCTAACGTCGCCAGAGAAAGATTTCAGCCAAAAGGAATTAATTTGCTCGATGCGTTTCCCAATTACTTTATGTGTAGTGCGCATTCATATCGAGTGCAAATAAATGTGCAAATCAACACGGAGAGCTTGACTTGGTCATTTTGGGTGGGAACTATTTTCCAGTGCGGAAGAATACAGTCGAATCACGCACCACGTTGTGCAACAGGGGAACTCCCTTCCCGGTGCGTAACTCGGATTCCCCTGGCAGCGTACTGCGTGATTCGACTGTATTCTTCCGCACTGGAAAATAGTTCCCACCCAAAATGACCAAGTCAAGCTCTCCGTGTTGATTTGCACATTTATTTGCACTCGATATGAATGCGCACTACACATAAAGTAATTGGGAAACGCATCGAGCAAATTAATTCCTTTTGGCCGAAATCTTTCTCTGGCGACGTTAGACTCCAGTCTAAGGCGGAGGAGCACCAGATACCGCGGCGGTCAGTGGCGACAGACTCGGACAATGGCTGGGTGAGCAGGAAAACGCTTTCCACCACTTATTTTAGTCTCTGGACTGTGGGGAGATGCCCAAATTTGACCTGGGGGTGGCATATCCCTTTAATAGATGAAAGAAAGATTTTAAAATAACTCTTTGTAATTTACATAAACAATTACCCTATGGCTCCTGCCTTTATACAAATATACATTATACATAAAGAACTACTCATTTTCTTTTGTGTAAATGTAAACTTAGTAAATACACACAGCAGAATCCATTAAACTTATGATCTCTTGTTGATTGTAATCCAACATAAACAATGTTTCTTGAAGAGAAAAATAAATGAAACATTATTTAAGTTTAATTTGCCTATTGTTGCAGCCCTACTTTAACACTCACCTTCATAAAAACTGTGTGACTGGTGTCACTCGTCTTTGGCAGCCAGAAGTATCTGTGTGGAACAGGTGGGACTCCTGGTGATAATAGTCTGTTGGCAGGCACTCCAGCCTTCATCTGAGGCTGTTTATTGTTGTGTTTAATGTTGAGCTCAGGGACTACCTGTCCTTCCACATGATTGACAGAGGCTCTCATGTGTCCTCAGTCTTCTTTGGACAGAGATGTTCTAAGAGGAACTGAAAGAAACAGAAGGCAACACAAGCTCAGACTTGACTCAGAAAATTGGATGACACAAGATTGACACTTAGAGGCCTTTCATGTGTGATGTAAATAAATGCTTGTCTATTCTAGAGTGCAGTCCTCATCTCACTATATGATCTTATAACTTTGCATGTCTGTCCTTTGTTTTAATACCATATCCTGATATACATGACATTTTAATATCTTCATGTGAGATTAAGGCTACACATAGTATTTACATACATAGTTGTACATACAACATGATTCTAGGCTATTGTTAGTCACAGTTTATAATAATAATTAATAATAATTCATGTCATTTATATAGCGCCTTTCATGACACCCAAAGCGCTTTACAGTTCATTGTTCATTCACTCCACACTTGGTGGTGGTAAGCTACTTTTGTAGCCACAGCTGCCCTGGGGTAGACTGACGGAAGCGAGGCTGCCAATCTCCGACCACCTCCAACACTCACGAACACTCCACATTCATACTAGGCAATGTGGGTGAAGTGTCTTGCCTAAGGACACAATGACAGTTTTTGTGACTGGTGCCCCACTGTGGCACCTGGAATTCTCAGCGGTCTCCCATTCAAGCACTAACCAGGCCCTGCCTTGCTTAGCTTCTGAGATCTGACGAAATCAGGCTTTGACAAGTAGGTATGGCCACAATTATTTATTTAGTTTATAATTAGAAAAAAATAGAACATCCTTTTCTTATCAATAATATCATATGAATAAATAACAAGAGAGGAAACAAAGAAAAAAAATGACCTCAGTTAGTTGACCCAGTGTTCCAACAAACAAGCCATTTAAATATTCTATGACATGTACCACATCTGTCGACTTCTCTGATGTTTAGCTTTCTGGTGTCTGCTCTGTGCGTTCTTTTAGCTATATTTAGTACAAGCTTGCCTGGCATCCTTCATATCAAGTGATAGAGTTGCTGATGTGTGGACATTGAAATGCATCTAATAGAGCATTGTCTCCCTTTCACATCAAAACTCACCTTTCTCCTTCCCTCAAACTCCCCCCTATGTTCTGTCAGCGTTGTATACAGTAGACGCATGGCTTTTTGATCACGTGTGGGGCATGCGCACAGAAACCCACCGCGGGGTAAGCACACTCTTTAGAGATAACGTCCTTGTATCATTTAAATGTTAATAGGCTTTCTATGGGCTCAAACCTACATTTATTATTGTGCAAATTAGCTAATTTTCCCATATCTGCACTGTCGTTAGCGCTGGCATGTTTAGTTGTCTGAGGATAATTAGAATGATTCTACTGTAAGAGAGAGAGGATTGTGTGAGAGAGGGAGAAAAAATATATCAGGGCATTTAGTGCTTTGGTGGAGCTTTTCATTGAGATACAGATATGTCATAGAGAGGTTTGGCTGAAGTCAAGGTTGAGGATCAGTGGGGAAAACACAAAGATGCAAAAATAAAAGACAATTGTTTTATAAGAACTTTGTTTTTGAAATAACTAAGGATGGACAGGATTTTGAATCCTTATGAACCATTCCAAGCTTACAGCAAATTGTACTGATACACAAGTTGATAATGCAGAACGTGTTTCATTTGTTATTGTTTAATTTGTATTATTGTAATGTAGCTAGTCCATTACATAGGCCTGGTGCTACATAACGGATGATATTAATGACAGAAACAAATGCAAAGTTTTAAATGTTGATTAACTGGTTAAAATTGTGTTTCAGTGAGTGACCCGTAACAGAAAATAAAACGAGTAATACATTGAATAAGTGCATTTAATGGAGTAATTGTGAGTGAAATTAACTGTACTTATCCCCTTTTGTTGTCTGCCTCAGGTTTTCCATCTAAAAGAGTGCTAAATGAATAAAGATATATATAGAGAAAAAAAAAGAGACCACTACATTTTTTTCTGAAATCAGCATCTCTACATGTATTACAGCCATTCCATTCCAGCGTCTGTTGAATTCCAACACAAACACAAAGCTGAGCTACTTCAGTTCTTGCACCAGGAGTGGAATAAAGGCACCCAAGAACAATGTGAAAGACTTGTGGAGAACACTGCATGCACCTTGTATTTTTATTACACTTTATTACATATTTTATTATATTGTTTATTATATTGTTTACTTCTTCCCCTGCACTTTTGCAACACTTTTTTACCATGTACTATTATTGCATGTTATTAGTACTTCTGACTATCTTAGCGAGTCAACGGTTCTTCTGATCCTAAGCATTTCATTGCATTGTTGACCCTGTGTTGATTCTGCATATGACAAATAAACAATCTTGAATCTTGAATCTTGAATCTTGCCAAGACACATGAAAGCTGTGATTAAAAATGAGGGTTGTTGCACCAAATATTGATTTCTGAACTCTTCTTAAGTGTAAACTTTAGTATTATGTTGTTTTAAAAATGAATTTGATTGTTTGAAGTCTGAAAACATGTATCTTTTTGTTATTTTGACCATTTGTCCATCCATCCATCCATCTTCTTCCGCTTTTCCATTTCTCGGTCACGGGAGCAGCAGTTCAAACAGATCTACTGCCCAGAACACAATGCACCAGCCCCCATGAATCTTCCCGCAGGTGGTGGGAATATGGGGGAAAGGTTGTCAGTAGTTTATAGACTCAAACAAAAATGTTCCTTTTGCCCAAACACATACCTATAAGTAGTAAAATCAGAAAAAAACTGATCATTTTGCAGTGGTCTCTTATTTATTCATTTATTTATGTATTTATTTTCCAGAGCTGTATTTTTGTACCAGATTTAACTGAATATTTGTCAGCACTGTTTTGATAATGCAAACCTTTTTAAACATTGAGCTCACTTACAGGTAAGTGAGCTCAATGTTTAAAAAGGTTTGCAATACCTTACCTGTATTTTGAAATGAGCTCACCCAATTAAGGGAGGTGGCCTATAAAAGGAGCCCGCCTCACCTTTGTCCAGGTTGAGGTGCTGTGTGTGTGCGCAGGTCTGCTATTCTGGTTTTAACTTTTTTATCTTTTGTAAATATGTTTCTTTTTTGTATTTATTTACAGACAATAGGTGGAACTACAACTGGTGAGCTGAAACACATAAAATTAGCTAGCCAGCATTAGCCAACAGTTTTTTTTTCAGTTAGGCTACGTTCAGACTGCAGGGCTTAAAGCTCAATTTGGATTTTTGTTTTGTTTTGTTTGTTAAATCCGATTTTTTTGCGAGATCATTCACATTTCCAATTAAATGCGACTTGTATGTGATCTCCAGTGTGTCCCGCATGCGCCTTGGAGGACACGACGAGGTCACATGCAGTGAACGTGCTCAGTGTTTACGGAAGTCGCTTAAACATGGACGCTAGCACTGAGCGCCTGGTGATTTTAAAGTTGCTGTTGTACCAGAGCCACAACATGTACAGCATATTTGTTTTAAGGAAGATATTGAGAAGGAGAAGGTTTTTGGAGTTGGCGTTTTGTGGGGCAGTGGCAGCAACGTCCGTAGAAAGGGCCGTGTTGATGCTGAGAGTGGTGGGATTGCTATGTGCTTTGCTGTTTCACTGACATGGACTTCATACACAATTTTCATATGACGAGAAGAACGTTTGTGTACATTTGTGGACGCCTACTTGTACCACTCTCGCTTGTTGATGACGTGTAGGTCAGATGAATGCGACCTGGCCGTTCAGACTGAAGTCGCATGCCGAAAGATCGGATATGTGTCGGTTTTAGGACCATGTATCCAAGTGGCCTGGATCGCATTTGAAAAAAATCGAATCTGTGTCTTTCAGACTGTCAAAAAATTGGATTTGGGTCACTTCAGGCTGCAGTCTGAACGTAGCCTTAGTCACTCTCACCTTTTTGTTGAAAATCAAACAGAGGACCAGGACAGAACTCGTACTGATCACAAACTGGTTTCAATCCAGTTTATATTTTGAGTTTTCAGTCGATCTAAAAACTTTTTGACAGTTTTTGCTGATGTGTGCATTGCGTCTCCACGGTAACTCCTGAACAGTCCACCATAGGGGTATATGTAGAACACCCCCAGTGTGATGTCACTGCAAAGTATCAGTTGTTTTATTACTTGACATGTGTATTTATTATTTAAAAAACTGTGCCATAGTTGATCTTGTACAGCACTTTGGAACAGTGATGTTTTTAAATATGCCTTATAAATAACCTTGAGAGAGAGAGAGTGAGAGAAAGAAAGGGTTGTGGCCCCATCTCTTTCTAATGGGCCTTGACAATATAACGACACCAAACAATACTCCAGATAGATGCAAACTCAATGTTGCTATATTCTGAATGGAAAAAAAAGGGAGCACAAACGCACTGAATGGGGGAAAAACATGTATTTGACCGTGACAGGATTGAGCTAGTGAAAAAGAGACAGAGCAGACAAGCCAACATAGGAGGATGACAGCCACAGAGGAGGCCCGAACAGATACGGAGAAAGCACGCTGTTATGATAGAGGTCACCGAGAGAGAGGAAAAAAAGAATGATTGACAGCATCCAATAGTGCACACGTACAGTTAGAGCCAGCAGCGAATAACATGTCATGAAACGGACAGCGCTCTCTCTCCCCAAAAGATGGTCTTATGAACAAACTTTAGTTGCATCTTTCAGTTGCCTGGTAACAGCTGGTGAACATGTTATGACAAAAAAAAAAAAAAAAATGTAAATAAATAAAAGACTCTTGAGAATTGCATGTGCTGTGCCCTTTGTGGAACAGTGGAGAACGCTCTTTGATAATTCATGTTGTAACTCCTAGCAATTTTCAACACTCGAATGTGGCAGCAGGGATTTTTAACATTTGTGAGGTTTCTGGAATGGCTGTAGATGAATAAAATGTGTTTCTTTCCTCTTGGATTTGGAAACTTTGGGCCTTGAACAGGATAAAAAATTGGAGAATGACACAATTGTTCACACATTAGAGACATCCATTAGCTCTTCTGATTGTTCACAATGGCAAACCTTCGGGCGCATGCATGTCTTTGAATGGTTGAAGTGTAGTTGACAAGAAGCAGAAAAAGCTTCAATGTCAGTGAGCAAAATTCACAAGCTAGGGTGTGATTCAACGATTTAAAACAACATAAAACAACTATAGAAACATTTAAACGCTAACTACTCTTCCACACTCCTGTCTAACTAAATATTAGTTATTGTAATTCATTCCATCTTATGTGCCATTAAAGGTCCTGATGCAAAATTGACTCTTGTGAGCTTTAAGCTATGTTATAATGTTGTTATCTACTCAAAAACATGCCAGGAGTTTCATTTTGTTTCATTCACATGTTTTTTGGGTAACCCTGTATTATCAGCCTGTCTACACCTTCAAAGCTCAAAATGCTCTGTTCCAACTTGTGATGTCATGTAGTGGTAGTTTTCAAGTTAACAGCTACCTTTTACCTTTAGTTCAGTAGAGAACTAAAGGTATCAGCCCCGGCAATCCCAGGGCTGATATGATCCATATCATCCTAATGAAGGTGTATGGAGTTTAAAAACACAGTTCAGCGCTTCCTGTATTACCACATGACATCGCAAGGTGGAACAGTGTTTTCTGTTTGATAGAACAGCTTAAATATGCAGTTTGTGTGATAAATATGTGTGTGTGAATGAAACAAATACAATTCCAGGTATGTTTATGATGAAGAAACAACATTATAACATTATAATTATTAGGGGTGTAAAGATGAACCGATTTGGATCGGTTATCGGTCTGTGACCTCTGCGATCTGAGTGTACCGATCAGCGGAGCCCGGATCGATCCAAATTCACTACGAAAGGTCCGATGCACCGGATTTATAGCCAAGAATCGGTTCTCGGCTCCTGAGCGGTCTCTCTCATGGCGCAGAAGCCGCCTGTGTGTGTCTGCGTTCTTTAGCGAACGGTGGGTGGTTCACTTACCTGGGGTTGAAGCTTATTGGCTGGTTAACTGCCAATCATGCGAGCGGCGCGGGCTGTATGCGGAAGCGAGCACAAAATGTTTGCACTGTATAGCCGTGTCCCAATTCGCATTGTGCGGAGGGCGGGTTTCCCGCTGCCTCGTCTCGTCAGGAGATCTACTCTATGGGTAAGCTAAGCTAAGTTTCCTTTTATTGAGCTATGGTTAAATTAATTTGGTGCGCTACCGCTATTTATGGACATGGTTTGTATGCGTGGTTAACTTTTGTGCCAGTGTTGTGTCGCGTTGATATCAGTCTGATGTTTCACTGTCAGCTTGATAGTTTCCATGGCAGCTATAGACCATAACTATTGTATGATACTAGCGTTTTTATTGTCACGGTTAGTGGAGTGGGTGATTTATTTAGACAACATTCATGTATTGGCAATGTATATTTGATTTGGGCTAAAATTGACTTGGCTAATTTACTTTTGTGTGGAAAATACAATGTATAATCAGAATTGGTGCATTTCTGTATTTAGATAGGCTACTTATGATTTGTGTGTATAGAAATGTACTTCACACACACACAGATGATTTTTGTCTCAAAGGAGACTAAGCAAATGTTATAAGATGGAGAGAAAGTATTAGTTATTCAGTGGATTTAACATGCTAGTGTTTTCTATAACTGCCTAGTAATATCTATCTTGTCAGTGATATGTTACACTTTTACAGTTACTGAAACTCATGAGTGACTGAAGCACTAATTACTAACTAATTCTGATTCATTCTGATTTTTGACTTTAATAGGCAACTTGCTTGTTTTATAAGGTCTTTTTTTATTTTTGATATCTAACCTTATTGTTTTGTGTTGCTTGAGGGAAGGAATGTGTTGTATTTTAAGTATGAGCAGAGTTTTGCAAACCGGATTGCCAGTTTTTCAGTAGGCCTGGTGTATTGTCTGTTGGACACTAAATAAACAAAAGGATACTATTTTGAAATTTCATTTCTGTTTCTCTCTTTTTCTTCTCAATAACTTTAAAGCACTTGGGAGTAAAGTTGTCAATTTGTATTGAATCGAAATGAACCGAACCGGATCGGATCGAATCGAATCAAATCGAATCGTACCGGATCGTTTACTAATTTTATGAATCGTCCCTGAATCGAATCGTAGCCTGTGAATCGAGATTCGAATCGAACCGTTTTGTGAGTGAAAGATTCACACCCCTAATAATTATAGATCAGAAAACAGCATAATGTGGGCCCTTTAAATCATGTGATACTGTGCTTTTTTTTTTTTTTTAACTTACACAATTGCCAATATGCAGTGAAGTGGGGACATTTTATGAACCAGGAGATCTGCAAAGCCTTCCATACAATAGTGTATGTATTACTCATTATGCTATATGGGTATTGTATTTTATGAGGCAAAGAGTGATTATGTCAATCTCAAGGTGTTACAAGGACTATAAAAAGGTCTATTAAATCAGTCATGACTAATACATGGACCAAAATGTACACGCCTGTATAAATGTTAACTTTATGTATCCAAGCAACAGTGACCTCCAACAATGCAGTAAATTCTCACCTGGGCTAACACCTGTGTCCTCGTAATGCTCAAGCGCTGGAGCCTGGAGTTTACATCATCTGCGTATTTCAGGAATCTAGGGAAAAAAACACTTCCTGAATCTATGATAAAAAAAACTCTTCAATCCACTGGTGCCTCTGTGAACGTGAAGAAAAAAAAAAGTATATAATATGTACTATGTAACTTTTCTGGCGATAGGTCAGGTGGCTTGATTCCACAGAAATTGTATTATTTTTCCAATGCCCCACTGTATGGCAAAGTTATCGATCATTTCTTCAATTACTGGTGTTTTTATTGCTAAAATAAGATGCTGTGGAAAAATGTGCTTTCTTACTGTGAGTGAGATCACTTGCCTGTCTCTGTAGATACAGTATGTTTAACACCATACTATGGAGCATATTCAGAGACAAGCAGGTGACGTAAACTGTCCGTCAAAAAATAAATACAAATAAAAATTACATAGTACAACAAAGATCAACAAAACCTTAGAACACCACTTACAGCTATAGTCAAATGATCATTAAACTGACATTGACATATGATTATGCACATTTACAATAATTTTCTGGTGCCCGGGCCTGTACTTTGCTTTTTCAAGAGGAAATAGATACAACAGCCATACAATTACTATAAAACGACTCCATAATGTGCGAAAAAAGTGGGGCAGAGAAAGTTTGATTCATGTTGGGAAATAAATAGCTTCTGACTTAGCATAGCTTCTAACTGCATCGACCATCAAGCACCTTTTACTATGGACCTTTATGTGAGATGCTTTATGACATGCGGCGAATGAGTCAGCCACTCATTATCCCCGGCGTCTTGTGAAAATCTGAAAGCAAGCAGCGCATATGTGGAAATTGCACTCTGATCATGGCGTGTATACACTGACAGCTTCTAAGTGATAGCTAAATGTCTATGTTTACAGTTCAAACAATGCTGGCTAGAGCATTTTCAGACCGACCTGACAGTGTCCACCAGGGCCTATAGCACTTCTCTGCTATTAGAATTAATCTGTTTTCTCTGTACAGATATATTTATTGTTGTTCTTGACTCTCTGACTCATCACCTCAAACTTTAGGAGAGCTTTAACTGTACTAAGAATGTATAAGGTAAGGGCTGTTAAAGTGGCATTAGGGTCATTTGATTCCAATCGCTCTTGACCTGGATTTTCTCAGACCATGTCAATCCAAAACATTCTTCCATGAACTCGCTCTCTTACTAACTACACAGATATCTGATGGGCTAAATGAGCAAGGCTTCGAGCGTGTTTTCCAGCAAGAAGTTAAGTGAGTGGTCTAATGCATGACCAGTCTTATACTCATATCTGATAAAACTCAGATAAAATTATGGGATAAGGTAAGCTAATGTGACAACAGCAAGAATTAAAGATAGAAGATAGATAAAGTTAAAAAACGATAAAGAAAATAAAGTTTTTCTTTTCCTTTTTTTTCTTTTTTTTTTTGGTAGTTGGTTGGTAGAGCGTTTGTCCGCTGATCCAGAGGTTGCCGGTTCGAATTCCGCTCTCGACAATGGGTTGAGCGGTCAGATCCACTGACCTGCAGGTTGGCAGGGTGATCCCTGCTCCCAAGCTCCCACAGATGAGTGCTGTCATTGTGTCCTTGGGCAAGACACTCAACCCCACCTCGCCCCCAGTGTCCGTGCACACTGGAAGAGCCCCCATTACACACAAGTACATCAAGGTCAGTTAGATAAGATAAGATAATCCTTATCTATCCTATTTGTCCCACAACAGGGAAATTGCAGTGTCACAACGCAAGTTTCAGAAACAGGAGAAAAATATGAGCATGCATCTAAATTAAAATAAATAATAATAATAAGTATGTACAATAAACTAAAAAACACAACACCGTAAGGTTAAAGGAACAGGAACGTTGCACAATAAATGTCGTTGCATCAAGCAACGTGGGGCCATCCTCCCGCGGACGCACCACTCGCGGGGGGATCGTGCACTGTGATCTGATCTGTGACCTGGACCGTTGCGACCCGAAAATACGGAGAAAGCGGAAAAAAGCGGATAAAGAGTTTTTGTTTTGTTTGTTTTTTTACTATTGGTTGAATGTATTTTGTTTGTTTTTTTACTTTTTTCAATTATATTGTGACCTGTTTAATGGTGATTACCTTTTTACCAAATCATCAGTGGAACCATTATTTTTCCTTGTCAGGGTTTCAACTATTCATCCAAGAATCCCAATATTCTCTCCAACTGCCTTCGCAGCTCAAAACAAAACTTGAAATTTCACACTTTTGAGACGATGACTGCAAAAGCAAAACACAAACTCCAGCCTTCTGAGTTTTTGACATCATCAAATAGACACAATGCTCACTAGCCATCATCTGTCAAAACTCTCCCGTCCAGTGCGTCTCCTCCATCGCTGTATGTTTAACTCGCCTTCACTTTGAGTTTGGTTCTGGAGGCGCAGAGTGGCAGGAAGCAGCCTGTTGAAAGCCATCTGTTAGCTGATCTGACAGGGCTGAGTGTGCGGGGAACACTGGCACTGGGCACTGGCATCGGCATAGCTCTCCATTTGGCTTTGCCCGCGCTCCTTCGACAGCCAGCCTTCACACTCTGTTTACACACTGATTGTTCATTCTCGGGCACCTGGCGAAGACGCTCCACATGATTTTTGGTTTAGAACATGGATGATTAGAAGCCATTAAAAGTAGCTACTGCCATTACCACTGGATAAGACTTCATTTGTTTCTCCATTTTTAAACATTTTGAAAGTGTTTGTTGAGTTGAGTGCTTCTAGCTAGCAGTCCTCAGTCTTTGAAGAATACCCACCCAACTTGTTAACTTTTTTCTTTTTTTCTTTGGAGATGAAATATGACAAAAACAAAAGGCACCCCACCCCTCTCTCCACACCCAAACCCGTACACAAAACTACACACAAAAAAATGGAGAAACAAAACATCAACTGTCAGTCAAATCCAGAAATCACTACTGATTTTTTAAAAATTTAATTTAATTTATTTTTTTTATTTTTTTACCCCAGATGCCTTTCCTTATTACGCACATATCTTGTAACCGAGTTGGCACTGTTTTTTTGCATAATAGAGACTCCTTTGGTTGTGTCAATGCAAAACCTTCTATTTCATAATGAGTTGAATTATTTACAATCATTACAAAGAT
Source organism: Paratrypauchen microcephalus (assembly GCA_036785185.1). Classification (NCBI taxonomy): domain Eukaryota; kingdom Metazoa; phylum Chordata; class Actinopteri; order Gobiiformes; family Gobiidae; genus Paratrypauchen; species Paratrypauchen microcephalus. The sequence goes on from JAVJIX010000059.1 coordinate 4,993,685, forward strand.
CATTTGCTAATTATTTAACAGTTTTGTATTTTTGTTTCATGCGTACATTACTAATGCATATACCACTGCATTAATCATTTTGTCCTTAGAGGATGACTCATTTGTACAGCCACTATCACTGTGGGACAGAGACATAAACAACTTCTTTCTGCTGCTGTGTGCTTCTAGCTTCATCACTGACCTGATCTCAATGCATCGTGACTCTGCTCTCAGTGAATGAAACAGCTCTAATTATGAAAACATAGTCAGAGCTGGTCCAACATGACCTGTTGATGTCTCTCGTTAGCCTGAGTATTAACCGAGAGCAGTGCTACTAAGTACTGCAATGTGTTCAACTCTTTTGTGCGGCTTTTGTGTCGGAGTCTTGCTTTATAAATATGGAAAGCAATTGATCAAAATTTGAGGTTTTGCTTACTTTTATCAAAATGGATTGCTATTTTGCAAAGCGCTTGTTTGCAATTACACTTTAACTAACAGTGATTATTCATATTAGAATTTACATAATGTGATTAGTACCTGATTAGCTTTCCTTATATATTTAATTGCTTTAGTTTAAGCATGCTCTACCACTTCCTTGTTGTTTATTAATAAAAACGCACACACAAGCATTTCAGTGTTTGCGATTGTAAATGTCCAGAAAAGGTAATAATTTATTACCTATCATCTCATATTATTTTATATTTTAAAGCGCATTGATCAAAGTTGTGTGTTTATCACTGCTCATTATTAGATGTAAAGTATGATTATAGACTCCTGGAAACCTTCATTTTCTCTCAAAATATCTCAAACTCTTCAAACCACTGGTGCCTTTGTGAAATCAGTTGATTTAGCACTTGGCTGAGTGGCTGCAAGACTTCTCTTATTGATTTCCCATTACTACAAGTTGAAATTCACATCACATAATTGGTCCTTGAATTACTGTATGATTTGTAAGTGATTGTACGTAATTATCATTCACGCCATACATAGCCAAGTGTAGATCTGACCAGCCCTAATCCCATTTCTTTCTTTCTTTTCCATGCCATTCTTCTATTAGGAGAAGACAGACTTCTTTATTAAAAATGTTGACATTTAAACTGCATTTTTTGTCTGACTAATTATCGGCACAGTCTAATTCACAGTCACAGCCTATCTTAAGGTAGTCCTTCGTCGGCTAAAGCTGCCTCTGCTCCTTACATGCGACAGGGAATCCAATTTAGCAGAAGCAGCAGAAGAAAACTTGCGCATTCGGCATAATCTTTAATAACAAAATACCTCATAAAACCAAGCACTCCGGCAGGTTATTTCCATGAAGATCCGGGATTAACTGTTGCAGGGGCTCTGACAAGGAAAATTTGTCAGGTTTTGATCTCTTTATACGTTGAAAACTACAAGGAATCCCATAGCAACTATCCTGAGTACTATCTAAATTATGAATGAGCTACCAAGTTACATATATCTAGACAGGTTTAATGCCATATCATTGCAAGCGAAGCAGTAACATCTCCACCAGAAAAGTTTCATAGAGTATATACTTTTGTTATTATACTGTCACATTGTCATGTTCATTCCTATTCATGGGCTATTTCTGTCTTAAATTGCTAATTGCTGTGGCAACAACACTTTTTTCACAATTCTGAATCCTACTGATAACTGTAGCCCAACCATACCTCTGTTTTTATTATTATTATTATTATTATTATTATTATTATTATTATTATTATTATTATTATTATTATTATTATTATTATTATTATTATTATTATTATTATTATTATTATTATTAGTGCTGTGAGGCAATAAAAAAAATCTAATTAATTACATGATTTGTAATTAGTAGAAGAAGAAGAAGAAGAAGAAGAAGAAGAAGAAGAAGAAGAAGAAGAAGAAAAAGACACGCTTTATTCATCCCCGTAGGGAAATTATTTCTCTGCATTTGACCCATCCATCAGGAGCAGTGGGCAGCTCATCTTTCAGGCGCCCAGGGACCCATTTCCATGATCTTATTGCTCGGCTTGGTCAGGACCTCAGCTGGAGGTTTTACCTGGAGCATGTTTTGGGTTGATGGGGGAAAGCCCGGAGGAAACCCATCCAGACACGGGGAGAACATGCAAACTCCACACAGAAAGGCTTGGGCGACCCGGGGATCGAACCCAGACCATGCATGCAATACCAGGTCGATGCATGGAGTGGACGGAGCAAGCCCCACATTCCATCTCCCTTGTCCAAAAATCAATTTAATATATGGTCCCTGGGTAGGGGACGCATCAGATATTAAACTTGTATGAACTCAGATATTAAAAGTATGAAAGTGGAGTGTGCATGAGTGTTGGAGGTGGTCGGAGGGGCCGATGGCGCAGATTGGCAGCCTCGCTTCCGTCAGTCTGCCCCAGGGCAGCTGTGGCTACAGAAAGTAGCTTACCACCAACAAGTGTGGAGTGAATGAACAATGAACTGTAAAGCGCTTTGGGTGTCATGAAAGGCGCTATATAAATGACATGAATTATTATTATTATTATTATTATTAAACTGATAAGAACAGATACTATTTGATCTTAGCCAAAAGGCCGAGAAGCGAATTAATCAAATTAATCAAATTAATCACATTTTAATCTCGTGTGAGAGAGAGGCAACCCATTTTGCGATTGAGTTGTTATAATAATAATAATAATAATAATAATAATAATAATAATAATAATAATAATAATAATAATAATAATAATAATAATAATAATTAGGGCAGTCAGTGGAGTTTGTTTTTCTGTGGTGATTTTGATTGATTAATTAATTAATTAATTCATAGCATTTATATAGCACCTTTCATGACACCCAAAGCGCTTTACAGTTCGTTGTTCAATCACTCCACACTTGGTGGTGGTAAGCTACTTTCTGTAGCCACAGCTGGGGCAGACTGATGGAAGCGAGGCTGCCAATCTGCTCCATCAGCCCCTCCGACCACCTCCAACACTCACACACACACCACTTTCATACTAGGCAATGTGGGTGAAGTGTCTTGCCTAAGGACACAACGACAGTGCCCCACTGTGGCACCTGAAATTCCCAGCAGTCTCCCATCCAAGTCCTAACCAGGCCCTGCCTTGCTTAGCTTCTGAGATCTGACGGGTTCAGGCTTTGACAAGCAGGTATGGCCACATACCATTGCTCATTCGTTTCCCAAATTCTCCAGCGTGGTTTTGTGAACTGTGCTCTTGGAACTTGTCTGGACGTGTTTATCGTTCAAATGATCCGTCAGGCTGGAGCAGTTTCGGTGATCGGAAAATTCTTTTTGACAAAAGCTACAAATCACCGCATTCTTGTTGATCTACCCTGTGTAGACCCTGTCAGACTCTGTTAGACCCTGTCAGACCCTGCATGCTGCCTACATGCTGAGGCTTACATGCACCTTCGGTGCTTTTCCCCACATTGCTGCTTGCAGCTATATTTAGGGGCCAAGCACCGTAGGCGTTGCCTAGCGACGTTGCCTAGCGACGTTGCCTAGCGACGTTGCCTAGCGACGTTGCCTAGCGACGTTGCCTAGCGACGTTGCCTAGCGACGTTGCCTAGCGACGTTGCCTAGCGACGTTGCCTAGCGACGTTGCCTAGCGACGTTGCCTAGCGACGTTGCCTAGCGACGTTGCCTAGCAATCTTTTGATCTTTCCTTTGATGTGTCTGGTCTCCTGATTCTTCTTATTATTTTATATTCCTTTCACCATGGGAGTCTATGGCAACCCCTAGAACCGTCTGGTAAAAAGTTGTGAAATTTTGCATGCACATTCCAGCCAGTCTCCTCATTACCCACAGCGATTTATAGGCCCCCAGCCCCAACCGTCTAGTGGCACCAGCAGGTCAAAGTTGCAGGAATTTGTCAATTGCCTAGCAACGCACCTAGCAACCTTTGATCTGACAGACCCTGTCAGACCCTGTCAGACTCTGTTAGATCCTGTCAGACTCTGTTAGACCCTGTCAGACCCTGTCAGACTCTGTTAGATCCTGTCAGACTCTGTTAGACCCTGTCAGACTCTGTTAGACCCTGTCAGACCCTGTTAGACCCTGTCAGACCCTGCATGCGGCCTACATGCTGAGGCCTACATGAACCTTCAGTGTTTGGCCCCACATTGCTGCTTGCAGCTATATTTATTATTATTATTATTAAGGCCAAGCACTGAAGGTGCTAGACACCATAATGTTTCTACTGACCATAATGTTTCTTTCTACTGACTTCAAAGCGAGCACACGTACATACGGCGCGCTCCGCCGGAGCGGGCCCAGTTTGGTGTTTTTTTCCGTTTCCTTCTTTGAATTTTTTGGACAATTTTGGCTTCTCAGCTCCTTTCGGTTGTTGGCTCACCTCCTCCCAGCGCCCCGGCTGCGGGGGTGGCGGTTTCACCGTGTTCCGCGAGCTCTGCTCCCCCCCGAGCGGGCAGCGCGATGACAACCCCCGCAGGGCCCCAAGGCCCGGCGGCGAAGCCGCCTGAGGACGCGGGTGGTAAGAATGAGGATTGTACTAGGAAAAATGGTGGGGATGCGAAGGAGAATGTGAATGTAGAATACCGTAAAGATCTGACGGTCCTTCTGGACCTGGTGGGTGGAGCCGGCCTGTCCCCTATGGCCTTGCTGAAGACCGCGCAGGAGATGTGTGGGACTGTGCTCGCCTGCCGCATGGTGACCAAGGATAAGTACGAGATAACGGTGGCGTCCCAGGCAGCCAAGGAAAAGCTGCTGGATGGGTTCCGGATCGGCGACACCAGGGTCCATGGGCGAGCCATCGACAGGAACGAGATGGTGGTCTCCTTCTTGGGCCTGCCGGCGTACGTCCGGGATGAGGAAATCGTGCAGAAGCTCAGCTCCTGGGGAGTCTCCGCTGTTTCCGGGATACGGAGGAAAGTGTGGCCTGGGACTGGCATCGCGGACGGCACCAGGTTTGTGAGGGTGCGTTTCACTGCCGCTGTCAGGTCTCTGCCGTATTCTGTCAAGTTCGACACTGAGGAGGGGCCTGCGTACTTTAGAGTCATACACGACAATCAGGTGAAGCTGTGCAGGGGATGTCTCCAGCCGGGCCATGTGTTGCGTGAGTGCCCTGGCTTCCTGTGTAGGAAGTGTGGGGGTCAGGGGCATTACGCCCGCGAGTGCGCGGGGCCCAGGGCCGAGTGCTCGGGCGGCCGTGACTCTGGCCAAGGGGAGCGGAGCGCGGGAGGTGATGGTGGCGGCCCTGCAGCTGGTTCTGGACCCGCCCTCCGTCGCCTCGAGTCAGGACAGTGAGCCTGTCCAGAATGCTGCGATTCGGAGTGCACAGGCACTCGTGATGGTGGAGGGCGAGGGGCTGCCTCCTTGCGCCTCCTCTTCCCCCTCCTCCGTCGCCTCGGGTCGGGACAGTGAGCCTGTCCAGGATGCTGTGATTCAGAGTGCACAGGCACTCGTGATGGTGGAGGGCGAGGGGCTGCCTCCTTGCGCCTCCTCTTCCCCCTCCTCCGTCGCCTCGGGTCGGGACAGTGAGCCTGTCCAGGATGCTGTGATTCAGAGTGCACAAGCACTCGTGATGGCGAGGGATGAGGGGCTGCCTCCACGCGCCGCAGAGCCCCCTCTGAGCCCAGCTCCTTTAGTCGTGGCGGCGGGGGCTGAGCCGAATGCTGCTACGGATACTGCTGCGGTCCAGCGCCTGGCCCCCAGAGCGGGAGCACTGGCCCCTCTTCACAGCGCTCCTTCGCGCCCACATCCACCGTCTCCACGACGCAACGGGACGAAACAGAGTTCTCAGGCAACGAGTCCCTTCATCCGCTCCGGCAATCCGTGTGATGTGGTCTCCGCTCTCCCGTGTGACGTGCTCTCTGCTCCGGGCCCGTGTGACTTCAGATCTCCCCTCCGCTGTCCCCCCTGGTCCCTGGCGCCTGGGCCTTCCCTGGGCGCTGCGTCGCCCTTGCTCTCTCCCAGACCCCTTTTTTCACCTGGGGCAAGCCCCTTGGTCCTCTACACTTCCCCTGTTCCTCTCAGCCCTAATGCCCTGTGGTGCTTATCCCCGTACCCACATCCCCTGATGTGTCCTCTGAGCGCTTTGCGAATGTATGTACCTTGTGGTACATTTCCGTACCACAGGGTACATCTTTCTGAAGAGAGAAAAAAAAGTGCTTTGTGACTGTTATTGTGGTGTTGAAATATGTACTATTATGTGCCTGAAATGTGTATTATCGTGTACCTTGTAATATTAAAAGATTAAAAAAAAAAAAAAAAAAGTGTTTCTACTGATTCTTATTCTTATTATACATTATTCTTCGACCTATGGGAGTCTATGGCAACCCCTAGAACCGTCGTTCTAGGGGTTGCCAAGTTGTGAAATTGTGCATGCACATTCCAGCCAGTCTCCTCATTACCCACAGCAATTTATAGGCCCCGACCCCCAACCGTCTAGTGCCACCAGCAGGTCAAAGTTGCAGGAATTTTCAGGAATTTTCTGCATTGCTAGGCAACGCAGAAATGTACCTTTGATCTGTCTTTGATGTGTCTTTGATCTAGCCGAAGTGAGCTCATATCTCGGGAACCCTTCATAGGAAGCCTGGGAGCCTGGGAAGCCTGGCTAACAGACCCTGTTAGACCCTGTTAAACCCTGTTTGATTGGCTGTCATGACAAAACGATAATACATGCTGAGGCCTACATGCACATTCGGTGCTTGGCCCCACATTGTTGCTTGCAGCTATATTTATTATTATTATTACATATAGGTTTTTTTGGTACTAAATTTGTCATAACCTTTTTGTTGTTTTCCAGTGTTATATTTGCTACTATCTAATCTTGCCCTTATGGTGCCCAGTTTGTTTAACAACACCACATACAACTGAGAAACTGTACCCCATATTTGTTTCCTCTGTTTGTGATCTACTGTGACAGGTCACCTCTACCAGAACCCTGATTTCTTTACTGTAGGCCTGGAGCAGCTCAGGGCCATGTGACGATATGAGGCGGTGAACGCTCGCAGTTATTTTGAATGCTTCAGTGACTGTGGCAGAGCTGTTATCTGTGATCTCCTCACACCTCCCTGGAGTTTTAGCACAGCGTTTGTATTTCATTATTCAGGGTATGTTGTTTTAGCAAAATCCAGCTGTGAGACCCCACCGACATTTACTTTTGAGCTCAAATATTTCCCAATGTTTTCTGTTTTGAGGAGATCGGTAGCAATGAGTTACTTTTGCAATGAATAATTGATTATATTGTGTAACACTGACGGTATTCATCAAATTGCAAGGACTGAAATCTGTATACAGACCTTTCATGGAGAAAGATTGGGGAAAGGCCAAGATAATTACTATATCACTTATCATTCAAAATATGAAAGCAGGGTCAATATTTATCGTGTGTGCATTTTCTTTGCACTACAAAACATTTTTTGGTTATTTTTCGAGTATAAGATAAGAGTTTAGGCGTAAAAGGTTGAATTGATAACTTGCAAATATACATTTAGAATAATTTTCTGTTATAAATCTGCTCTTTTTTGTTGTTTGTGTTAGTGCAATAAATTAGTTGCAATATTATCGTTTATCATCTATATTTGCGAAAGCATTATATTGAACTTCAAATTTTGTTATCATGACAGGCCTAATTGGCGTAGTTTATTCCTCTCTGCTTCTTGAATGGCCTGCATATAAATGGAAACTGGTCCATCTAAACTAACTACTACTAAAGTATTACATTATTTATCCATTATTACATTATCGAATGCTACAGTGTGTTTTAAATTTAAGTTCAGATTTTTGGAAGTGTGTGAATCTTGTGTACATGAAAGACAGCAAAGTACATATAAAGTAACATCTGACTCCTTTACCACCTCTGTCTGAGCTGGGCTAATGGTGCAAAAACATCGTGGTGTTTCTTTCTTGTGCGTTTGGCACCTGTTTGAAGGTCAATCAGGAGAGTTTCAGCTGACTACCAAAGACCAGAGCCCCACGGCTGTGTCCTCCTCACCCCTTCACATGCTCCGCTTGTGATATCCAGCTCCTGAGTGGCAGAGGGTAAGCTTTTGATTCCAAGATGTTTCTCTCCACTGGGTGGTGGGCTGCTCTACAAAGTCATAACACAGCACAATAGGGGCCTTGTTGTCAGATGATTAGAGAGACTGGTATGTGCGAGCCTATGCGCATATGTGCATGTGTTTGTGTGTGTGTTGTCTAGTTTGTCTGACAGCTGTTTCAAATAACAATACATGTCAAAAGTGGTGAATACATTCTGTGACTGGCAGAGCCTTTGTATTCTAGGCCCCTTTTCAATAGTTTGTAAGAATGTCAGCGAGTCTTGATCCAGGATTTGCCAGAAGGGGCACACATTGGAAGAAGAAGCAAACTTTAAAAAATGTGTTTTGTGTCTCATCGAACAAACTTGTTTATTTGGAGCATGTGGCAAGAGGGTAAAATACACTTTCTCCTCGCATCTCACTTGAATGTTTTGAAAGGAAAATCTAACTTTTGCGTTTCAATGCATTAGGAAGAATTTATGAACTTTTGGAGCATATTTTAAGACTCCTTCCTTCTCCATGCAAGGGTCAGGGATCTTGTGCATTTCTCTAGTGCATTCCCACACAATGGCCCCTCAAAGAAGAATGTAACAGCTACTAACTGTCATGGCCTCATGCTACGCTTTTGGAGACACAGCACTTCCTCTGGCTTGAATTTAGCTCAAGCAGCAGAAGTGAAGGGCAGAAAGGTGTGTGCACTATATACAGCCTATGTGCCTATAGCGCTCAGAATATAGGCACAATTCATGCAAACCCAACTAAAAAGAGTGGCTGATGCAACTCTTTATCATCAAGGACTGGGGTACCTATATTGGGAAAGAACTAGAACTATTTAACTAATGCCTACCTCTCTCATGCCCTTTAGAACAGCTTTTTCACACAGGAAGCAACATACAGCTTTTAAAAGGTTCATATTACACTATTTTCAGATCTATATGTTATAACTGGAAACATACCTTTTGTTTCATTCACACATCTTTAACACATGAACCCTACATATTTAGGATGAGTTCTTCTCTCAAACTGAAAACACTGTGATGATACGGAAAGTGCTCTAAGTGTCATACACCTTCACTAAAATAATTTGGATAATTTTAGTCCTGGAATTGCCGATCTCTGCTGAACTAAAGGTAAAAGGTAGCTGTTAACTTAAAAAGTACTAATTCATGGCACCATAAGGTGGAGCAGAGCATTTTTTTGAGCTTTGGAGATGTAGACTAATTATAAAGGGTCACGCAAACATGTGTAAAAGGAACAAAACACAAGTCCAGGTATGTTTTTGAGGAGATAACAACATTAGAACATGGCTTAAAGCTCATAAGAGTCAATTTAGCATAATATAAGACCTTTATCCCTCCGGTCGTGTTCGCTTCCAGCCCCCTACTTTAGTGTTCCCGGTCAAAATTGACCGGTCTGTTTTAACTGCTCTTAAATTAGCACAAACATTTTTTTTTCCACACCAATTTTTTTATTAAGCATTCTTTAGATGAGAACAATGTTTCAAAGTATTGTCTAACAACAATTTATAGAAGTAAACATTAAATAACATCAGTTAAAATACAATTGGGCACTGAAAATGAACTACAAAATGAACATATAATACAAAAAATAAATGGAAAACCAAACACCAAACTCAACAGGGTGTGTGTGTGTGTGTGTGTGTGTGTATGTGTGTGTGTGTGTGTGTGTGTGTGTGTGTGTGTGTGTGTGTGTGTGTGTATTCATGCACATGAGTGGCATGTGACACTCAGGTCAGAGTGGGCCTTGCAAACATAAGCATGACATTAGCAGCATGTCAGGCTCGTTTTGACGTCTCTAGGGGCACAGAGGCCACAACGCTTCCTTTTCTGCCCATGTCCTTGTTGGGGGAGAGCAGCCAGGGCAGGGGCTGGAGCTTGCATGCTCCTAACCAGAATGGCGGAGACTGGTGTGTGGGGAATGTGCTGGCGTCGCTGTATAAGAGGAGTCACCAAAGCGAGGAAAAGTCTCCTCTTGAAACTTTTCCCCTGATTCCAGGTTGGGTCGATTGCTGTCCACACCACATACGTGTTGAAAGCTAACACATCCAGGATGTTGTGGAACAGTGCCACAGGCCAGAGAGCCGTCATCCGCTTACAGGTGTATGTACCAGTAAGCTGCAATAAAGGAACAATAAATAATAAGAGATTAGGAACAATATTCAATCTGTCGTACACAAAATGCTATGATTCACCTAGATAAAAATAAAATAAAATGCATGATGAGACTTTACATTACCTTATCAAGGCAGTCAACGCCTCCCTTGTTCTTGTTGTAGTCCTGGATCATCAGGGGCTTCCTGTCCTCTGTGGTGCTGACAGCGGCGTCTTTGTGTACTGTGCTCATCAGGATGACATTTCTGTTCTTCTTGGGAACGTATGACACAAGAGTGTGAGTGTCAGTGAATGCAAATTGTGATGAGAGTGCCTGTCTTCCTCTGGTTGATACCAGCACAGGGGGAAGTTCGGGCTTGTTCTTCCTCACTGTCCCTACCATGGTGAGCTTTCTTTTCAGTAGCTCCTGACCAAGAGCATGTGATGTGAGGAAGTTGTCACATGTGATATTATGCCCTTGGAGACCGGTCGTCATGTCCAGCGCAACACGCATACCCTGGTTTGTGTGTGTGTGTGTGTGTGTGTGTGTGTGTGTGTGTGTGTGTGTGAGAGTGAGAGTGAGAGTGAGTGTGTGTGTGTGTGTGTGTGAGAGTGAGAGTGAGAGTGAGTGTGTGTGTGTGTGTGAGAGTGTGTGAATGTGTGTGTGAGAGAGAGAGAGTGAGCTGAGGCAGTGTGTATGGGGATGTTTTCTGTATGTTGAATGAATTTACTCTGGATACCCATTCATCTCCTATGGCGGTCACTTTTGACCGGGAACACCACAGGTGTAACAAGGTTGATTAAAACACTCAAAATTGAACGAAATAGGTGATCATCACTTTTATATGTTCAAGTCCACAGTGTGGAGGATATCATAAGGTCTTGAGGTAATCAGATGAAAAACATAATATTTATGAGTATTATAAGTTGTAAAACGGTCAGATTTGACCCGAACACGACAGGAGGGTTATGAGGTCAAATTTCTAATTTGACAAAAATGTCTGCTTGACCTTCCTGTGGGTTGTCCTTGCGTACTCTGCTTCTGTGTGGACATAATGACTCTAAATTGACTAACAAGGCTGTTATTGTCCAGGGTGAACGTGGCTCAAGGGCTGTGGTTGTTGGTGTAGATTACTTACCCGACCCTCTGGACCTCTGAAATACCAGTGGTTTAATTTTATTTTCTGTGTAAATATGCTTTTTTTCATTGCAAAGTCTCCCATCTGTCTTCCTGTGTTAAACACGGAAGCGAGCAGACAGCGGTGCAGAGCTGCGCTTCCAGCGGGGGAAACCCGCCCCCCCCCCCTCCTTAACCAATCTCCCTGTCCTTCTCATTAGCATTGAAGCAGCAACACTCAGAATAAAGCATTTTAGACACATATCTAGCCTCATGAAGACTGTCAGAGTCATATCTCATGCAGTGAGTGTTGATTTTGAAGAAGGATTCATTTACAGTATTAGGGAACCATTAAGGAGCCATATAAAAGCATCAAGAAGTACCATGTCATGGGACCTTTAAAACATTACGGAAATATAGAAAACATGATTAAAAAGAACTGATAAATAAAACAGCTGATTGTGGTTTTGCCCCTCATGCTGTTTTAGAGCAGAGAACAATAGCATTCTGCTGACTGTCTCTTCTCCCTGCACAAACCACGAGGGATAGGTCAAATAGGGATTTCTCTCTTTGTCCTCTCTTTGCAGCTATAGAACCTTATTTTCGTAATTATTATAAAATAATAATAATAATAATAATAATAATAATAATAATAATAATAATAATAATAATAATAATAATAATAATAATAGTAATAATAATGTTTTTTTGTTTTTTTTACCGTACAGAAATATCCACCCTGTTTAATCTGTACACCTAAAACAATTTTGATGCAATTTTCTCATGTGTCTGTGCAAGCTACTTGGGGGAGTATAATAACATACAGTACCATATTCACTCTAATATCCAGTTGATATAATTCAACCTTCTTTTGCTATAATTTAATGTGTTCTCCGATACTGAGTAAAACTGTAATTTCCAAATGGAAGTCTGCTAAAACTCTGCAAAAGATCAATACACAAAACCCTGCTTTTAAATTTACATTTACTGAAGAGCTGCAATTTGAAAACCATTTGCAACAAATTTGTGAAAATCAGAGAAGGTAAAAATATTTACAGTGAAAGTAAGATTAAAAGGTATTTCAGTGCCTCAAGTCAATGCGGTATATTTATGCAAGGATATGATTAACGAGAACCACATTGGAGATATCAGGGAATGTATACAGGAAATATGGAAAGGCAGCTCGGAGTTATTTATATTTGAAAAGCCTGTGACATTAACCTAAACATTTTCTGATGACCTGTTTCAGTTCAAAAACAAAAGAGAACCAAAAAAGGCCTAGCACAAAAAGGTGAGAGCGCGTAATTAAGTTAGACATATAGAAGCTCGGGGGCTAACTTGCACGACTGGAATGTAGTGAGACAGGATGTGAGGGAGGACTGCGGTTTATAGACAGGGATATACTTAACTGCATATTGGGTCAGAGGATTCAAAGCCCCCGGGTGCACTGGAGCCAAACATGTCCCACCCGATGAGGTTCGAGCAGGGAGACGAGTGCGACCTTTCAACTTCAACCTCGCTCTGTTTGGGAAGAGGTCACTGGTACCTTTCTGAGCCTCGGGGGTGGATTTCTGTTTTAGCTGACCGCGACTTATTGGCAACAGGAAAGACAATGGCAGATAAGGTTATTATGTGTTTTTTTTTTCCAAACAAGGTCTGCAAGCTGTTTTGGAGCTTTGAAATTGGCCTAGTTTGCATACGGAGGTGGTAGGTACATGAATGGGTTTTATAATGAGCTATAATACAAGTGAATTGGAGAGCTTTGCTAAATGCGATTTGCACTCATTTTTCACCACTAAAAGGCTAATGCGCTATATTGTTCCCACTACTCTGGATATGAGCCCTTTACAGATAATATATAAGAACCACTATGGTGTTAAGAAGATAATGGAGGATGCATAACCAGCTCCATATGTAATTTATTAAGTATCAGAGCTTCTATTACATACACTAAGTGGAAAAGTCATTTTAATTTTAATAGTTTAAGTCTGACCCGGGCATTTCAAGGCCCGGGGGCCAAATACGACCCACGAGCCAACTCTGGGCTTGCTTGGAATTAAAGGAGAATTAACGTTTTTTGCAATCTGAGCCTTATTTCAGTAATAAAACAAGTTGTTTTACTCACCCATAGCACTTTGGTGTCATTTGGAGCATTTCCGGAGATGTTTTAGATTTGCGATATCCATAATGTGAGTTCTCGGGGCACATGTTTGCAGTCTCCAAATAACACAAACTTTAGCACTTTTCAAATCATAGAAGCTCAATGTCTTAGTCTACACTTTCGTTTGAGTCAAAAGTGGCCTGTAGTCTGAGATTTAGCCATAGTTTTGAGTAGATGAGGAGGACAGTGCACATGCACTCAGTCACAGCTTATTTCGCTCTCAGATCTCGGGACCCAAACATGAAACGCAAAGCTGTAAATTTTGGATGAATCTCGGATTACAGGCCACTTTTCACTCAAACGAAAGTGTAGACTAAGATATTGAGCTTCTATGATTTGAAAAGTGCTAAAGTTTGTGTTATTTGGAGGCCGCAAACATATGCCCCGAGAACTCACGTTACGGATATCGCAAATCTAAAACGTCTTCGGAAATGCTCCAAATGACACCAAAGTGCTATGGGTGAGTAAAACAACTTGTTTTATTACCGAAATAAGGCTCAGATTGTAAAAAACGTTAATTCTCCAATAAGAAAATAAAACCTACTTTCAAAATTGTACATAATGCATTTGTACTGATGCATTTGTACTAATGATCATCTGTCGGACTTCGCATCTCCACCTCAAACATGAACCTGACTTTGATGCACTTGTTAAAGCTCAAGAGAGGCTAGATTTCTCTCACTGATCCAGAAAAAAACACTAAACATGCTTTGACTTTTTTCTACACAGTTTGGCAGTTGGACAAAAATGTTGTGACATATCTTATATTATATTATTTGGCAAACAAAGACATTGTGGTGTCTTATGACAAAGTTAACAAAGTTCAACTCAGAAAGCATTGTGGGCTTAATGTGACTGAAAAAGAGTTACAAATGTTTCACGTTTACTATTGTTTTTAATTATTTTACTGAATAAATTCAGTTTTTGTAAAACCTCACTCTCTCATTACTTAATAACACAGAACTTACCAGTTTCTGTAAACAATGCCATTTACTGATTTCAACGTAGAAATAAAATTAATAACCAGAGTAGACTTCAAACTTTTGGCCCTCCACAATATTTTCTTCTTCTCATATGGCCCCTGGGGAAAAATAATTGCCCACCCCTGGTTTAAGTCATACTGTTTGTGACATACATCATTAAATGTAAGTATTATTCAATATTAGCTGCACTATGTACCTTTTCTGGTGGAGGGTTAAGTCCTGTGGAGATGTTATAGCTATATTGTGCAAAGTATGACATTTAACTTATCTATATGCTTTATTTCAAAATGTATTGCCCAAAATTATAACTGTGAGTGGGTCATCTCTCCACAGATCTGACTTGTATCTTGGTATCCTGATAGAGTCTCCTCCTCCTCGTTCATTTGCATAAACTCTCAAGCTGCAATCCTTGTTTCGCATGTTCCAAACAAAAAAAAATGAAATGACTCTGGCATCCACTGGCAACCACTCGTGTCTATTGAACTTTTTAATTAAAGAGTGGTACATTGGCACGCTTATGTAAACCCACACATCACATCCAGTTAATTCTAATAAAATGTAAAAATCAGAACGCTTCAAAAAAGGTAAGATTTTAAATAACTTTCAAATTAACCTTTTCTCAAAGCCTGACCTTGCTCCTCTTTTGAATTCAAACTGTCTTCATTCTCACCCACCTCTCTCACTGTGATTCACCTGCCCATGTCCGAAACAATCAGATTCCTCCATTTCTTTGCTAAAAATGAGTGCAATTAGGAGTTTGGGATTGTGCTCTTTGGCAGCGCTGCCTATTACCGCCTCAGGGCTTTCTTGATATGACTGAGATTATTAAAGCACGGATGCTCTACTCTATTTCTATACACAATTCCTTAAGATTACACATGTATTTCTAACCAAAATTCACTGCCAACTCGCTGATGCGTGCTTGTTTTGGCACAATTACATTTCACTGTGATTGGGGATAAGTAGGCCACCAGAGATTGTTGTGTGTGTAGATTTGTGTCTATGTGTGTGTGCATTTGGGAGTGGACGATGAAAAGCTTGTGCACCCCAGGCCATGAATAGCCATCCCGTTGAATACATTTTTTGCGAGCATGCAGGCTGATATCTGACCTGAAACCGGACCAAATATAACACAGCCAGCAGAACTACAAGATCCAGATAATGGAAAGAGGAGAAAATGGATTTGGTTGGTGACAAAAGGTTTTGTATACTTTTACTACACTGAACTCCAGTTTTAAAGTTGTGCAAATACAAAACTATGAATTTTGAAAACAAAGGTTGAACATGTATTGTATAGATTCAGGTTCAGGTTTATTTTGTGTCATAGAAAAATCTGGCTCAGAAAAGGGATCAGTAGCGTTAACATAATTATAGAAATATGACATAGCAAAAGACAAAAGAAAAACATGTTGAACTGGACGATATACAATCACTTGGGCTCCACACATCGTCACATTCAGTCCATGTTATTAATACACATAAAATTCCGATTTCAGTTCAGTTTATTTCATTGCACAAGTACACACAAGTATAGTGTAACAGAATGCAGTTTTAGCATCTGACCAGGGGCGTTCTTTGACGGGGTCCACCTGGGCAATCGCCCCTAGCGCCATCACGGGGGGGTAACGCCGCGGTGGCGCAAAGGGAAAAAAAAAAACAAAAACAGCGGTGCGGAGCAAGGATCCACGCGGATCCTTGTGCGGGGGGTGGGGGGCTGTTGCTGGCTTGTGAAGACAGTTACGTGAAGACAGAAGACAGTGAAGAGAGTTACGTGAAGACAGAAGACAGTGAAGATAGTTACGTGAAGACAGAGTAGTGCGAAATGGTTCAGGTATGACAGTCTGACTCTGACCTCTCGCGCTAGGCAACGCTGCGAGCACAGCACAGAGTTTGTTTTAGGGGGAGGGCCCAGGGGGGTAATCATTCGGATTTCGGTCAGTGTCTTGAGGAGGTCACGGTGTACAGTATGACAAAACAGTCGCGGTGATGGACCGCGACTGGGGGGGGGCAAGAGTGGCTTTCGCCCAGAGCGCAAATCACTCTGGGAACGCCACTGCATCTGACCAGTGTGGAATCAGCAAGTATTAGATTAAAAAGATTACATATTTCAGAATATTATAAAAAAAAGAGGTTTAGGTATAACATGAGCATATTTTCATTTATTACATTTACATTATTAAAGTGCATATATTTTAAAGTTCATCATTTAAAGTGCAAATTTTGGAGTGTGACAGCCCTGGGAAAAAAGTAGCCCACGAGGCTCCACTAATGCACTAAAAATTGTAGAACATGAAAGACAAGTTTGATCATTTTAATTTTGGAGTTCTGTGGTGGAAAGTGATTATATCTACCCAAGGGAAAAAAGGTGGAACTATTTTGGCAATTTCATCTCTAACTATATTAGTTTAAAATGTCAAATAAAGTCTTAGTGGTTGCAGTGTCAATATGTTGAAATAGAGATTTTTTTTTTCTTTTAAGAGCTATTCATATTAATAGCGCAGAATTTCCCATCTAGTGCGAGAACACATTTCCAATCCTTCATTTATTTTTATTTTTACAAAGGCAAGGAGGATGAGTTTGCCAACAAGATCTCATCACCTCAAATTTATTGGTGCCATATTTTCTGAATAATGAACTTTTAAAATCAAAAATGTTATTTTTAAATGAAACCAAACAGACACAGAGAAACTTGCAGCAATCTGAACCAATTTTTAACCGCTCTTGCATGTCTTCATTTTAACACAATTTCAAGTTGTCCATAGTTATGAAAAGCAAGCCTAGATTATAACTTGGTGCCTGACACAACCCTCGTTAATGATCGAAATTATAACTAGGGCCTAATCGGGGTGAAATGTCAAAGCGTGAACAATGAGGAGAGACTCAATACACACATGCACACACACATACTTTTGCATATATGGCTGAAATTGTAATTCTCGCCTCCTCCTTCTCTGTTCCTCTCGTGTCAGTCTCTTTAAAGGAGCTCTTCGCAACACGTTCTTTACATCGCCTTATCCCACATTGCGTTTTATCTCCCCTCGACCCTCCATCATCCTCACCTCCGCCTCATTTACAACTGCGCCTGTCCTCCTCCGGGGAGCGTTAACCTGGGTCATCGGCTCGCCGCGCCCCACGGCCATGATTAGAGATGGGCTGAGGGGGAGGGAAAGAGAGAGAGGGATGGGTGTGTTGGAAAGGCAGAGGAGAGCTGGGAAAAAAAAAGTGCGTGAATAAGGAAGTCTGCAGTGAGTGACCCCCCTACCACCTTTTAACTACCACACCTTCCTTGAGCTTACTGGATTTGTGGGGACTAAGCGCAGCATGTTGAATCTCTGCAATCGCAATGATGCAAGAGAAGTGAGAAGAAAGGGCGGGAGATTAAAGAAAGAGTCTACTCTAGAAAGGTTAGGTGGAATAAAAGGATGTAGAAAAGGACATAGGAAGGATAGAGCAATACTTAAGCCTGATGAATTTGTTGAATTGAATATATTATATAACATTACTAATTATAACAATTTGTTTGAAGGTTTGTTTACGTCACTAAAGTTGTAACCGCACATTTTCCAAAGTGCTACCAAATACAGCTCACTGCATTTTTTTCTGAAATCAGCTCTACATGTATTACAGCCATTCCATTCCAGCGTCTGTTGAAATCCAACACAAACACAAAGCTGAGCTACTTCAGTTCTTGCACCAGGAGTGGAATAAAGTCACCCAAGAACAATGTGAAAGACTTGTGGAGAGCATGTCAAGACGCATGAAAGCTGTGAATAAAAATAAAGGTTATTGTAGCAAATATTGATTTCTGAACTCTTCTTAAGTGTAAACATTAGTATTATGTTGTTTTAAAATGAATTTGATCTTGTTTCTTTGCATTGTTTGAGCTCTGAAAACATGTATCTTTTTGTGATCTTGACCATTTGTCATTTTCGGCAAATAAATGCTCTAAACGATAATATTTTATTTGGAATTTGAGGGAAATGTTGTCAGTAGTTTATAGACTCAAACAAAAATGTTCCTTTTGCCCAAACACATACCTATAAGTAGTAAAATCTGAAAAACTGATCATTTTGCAGTGGTCTCTTACTTTTTCAGAGCTGTATGTTCATTTAAAAATATTCAAAATCATAGCAACTGGCAGAAAAATACATTGTAGCGTTAAAGGAAAAGTAACGTTATTTTACAATCTGAGCCTTCTTTCGGTAATAAAACAAGTCGTTTGACTCACCCATAGCACGTTGGTGTCATTTGGAGCTGTTTGGTGAAAGTTATGTTGTAGCGTATCCGTTAGCGTGAGTACTCGGGGCATTACTTTGCGGTCTCCAAATAACACAAACTTTAGCACTTTTCAAATCATAGAAGCCCGATGTCTTAATCTACGATTTCGTTTGAAGCAAAAGTGGCCTGTAATCCGAGATTTATCCATAGATTTCAGCTTTGCGTTTCATGTTTGGGTCCCGGGAGCAGTCCGCGCATGCGCACTGGCGTCCTCATCTACTCGAAACTATGGCTAAATCTCGGATTACAAGCCACTTTTGCTTCAAACGAAATCGTAGATTAAGACATCGGGCTTCTATGATTTGAAAAGTGCTAAAGTTTGTGTTATTTGGAGACCGCAAAGTAATGCCCCGAATACTCATGTTAACGGATACGCTACAACATAACTTTCACCAAACAGCTCCAAATGACACCAACGTGCTATGGGTGAGTCAAACAACTTGTTTTATTACCGAAAGAAGGCTCAGATTGTAAAATAACGTTACTTTTCCTTTAAACAACCTTCACTGAGCACATAGCTGACAAATAAAAATCATTTCAAAGAGAAAATACTGTAAATAGTAATCAAATTCTAAATAAAGTAGCAACACAAAGAATCTGTCTGAAATAAAGTACAAATATACAGATTTGTATAATGTGCAAATAAAGTAAACTGTATGAAAATGCGGAGAGGATAGAGTAAATGTTCACTTTCTACGTGGCACTTGGCACTCAAAAGCGTCACTCATTATCACACACATTCACACCCAAGTGTATGCAGACAGTAAGGCCAAGTGACTGATCAAACTGAGTTAATCAACCTTCTGACTCCTTACAATATGTGATTTCTCAAAACCGAGATTATAAATATATTAAAAGAAAACTGAAACTGAACTTCTTTGTCAACAATACAATGAAGCCAGACACTGTATCAAAGGAACATTTGTCAGGAAAGTTTGTCTTTCTCAAACACATTCAGAATCCACTCCTCAAATTAAAAACAATCTCTGCCCATCCCTAGTGAACCACCTTTTTATGAATTCAGTGTGGTTTAAAAGTCCACCCTTGTTTCATCTCTGCACTTGCACAAATTTAACCATCTGTGAAAGAAAACCCAGAAAACGCTTCTTATCCTCTTCTGGATCCACCACTACTGCCATTACTGCCTCTGTCTCTGCTACTGCTGCTGATGCTGTTGTTGTTGTTGTTGTCCCAGATTTGAGACAAAATCCGTCCAGCCACAAACATCCTCAAATTTCAGCTTGCGCATAATCAGGAAATCGAATGGTGGCTAGCCTCGGTGCACTGTGGGCATCTGAGTGTCAACAGCAGTTAATATGCTGTGTTCTGGCTGACGGTGAATCTTTGGCTCATCCGCTCACCGAATTCTGGATTTTGTAAACACATTTTGTAGAGGAAATATGCCAAATTCAAGCTAAAGCCCAAGCTGAATGATATTGATGTAACTTAAAATGTTTACAGCTAACTTAAAACTGGGGTAACTGATTTTCACACTGCAGAAGGTTAGGTTTAGTAGGTATTTAAGTCCATCTTGTCTGTAGCTTTCACAAACCCTTTAGCAATCATTAATATCAACATCCACAACTTTGATTTTTCACCCGAGCCCAGCCAATCAGAGCACTGCTTTTTGCTGCAGTTTTTACTATACCATTGCTGATGAATAGTTTATAATATTGTATTGTACAAAATGTATTTATTTACAAAAAATAAGAGTACCTTCCTCAGATTTAAAGGTACACTATGTAACTTTTTGGTTGGGGGTCCATCACCTGCTTGTTTCTTTTGATATACCATTGTTCTGCTTGAAATGTTCCACAGTATGACATTAAACAGCTCTACCTTCTATCTATTTATCGACAGGTGGATTTAGAGCTCAAAAATACAGAGAAAAACAGGTATTCTGACAATGAGCGGGGCTGCCTCTCCACAGATTTGACCTGCAATTTAGGCTACATTCAGACTGCAGCCTGAAGTGACCCAAATCCAATTTTTTTGCCTCTATGCGACCTGTATCTTGATCTTTTAATGACACAGATCTGATTTTTTCAAATGCGACCCAGGCCACTTGGATATGTGGTCCTAAAACCGATACATATCCGATCTTTTGACATGCGACTTCAGTCTGAACGGCCAGGTCGCATTCATCCAACCGTCAGCAAGTGAGAGTGGTACAAGAAGGCGTTCACAAATGTACACAAACATTCTTCTTGTCATATGAAAATTGTGTATGAAGTCTGCGTCAGTGAAGCAGCAAAGCACATAGTAATCCCACCACTCTCAGCACCAACACGTTCCTTTCTACGGACGTTGCTGCCACTCCCCTACAAAACACCATGGCCAAAAACCTTCTCCTTCCTTAAAATAATTAGTTGAACATGTTCTGGCTCTGGTACAACAGCAACTTTAAAATCACCAGGCGCTCAATGCTCACGTCCATGTTTAGGCGACTTCCGTAAACACTGAGCACGTTCGCTGCATGTGACCTCGTCGTGTCCTCCGAGGCGCATGAGGGACACTTCTGGGGCGTTTAAAGTTCAAACTGGAGATCACGTACAAGTCGCATTTAACTGGAAATGTGAACGACCTTGCAAAAAAAACGGATTTCACACAAAAATCCGAATTGAGCTTTAAGCCCTGCACTCTGAACGTAGCCTTAGTCCTGTTTGTTCTCCATGAAGATAGAAAGGTTCAATGCCATATTGTGAAACGACACTAGAAATAGTTACACAATGCACGTTTAATGTTTATGTCTTCTGACGAGAAAAAAAAAAAGTCAATAGGAAAAAGTGAAACAGTCTCCAGCGCCTTGTTAGCACAGTTGTCGTTTTGATCTGACTCTTGTGTACCACATCATAGTGTTGGCACTGAAAGCCCATATTGTTCCTCCATAGAGTCATAACATTGACCTTTGACCTCTTCCAGACGACATCCTGTCCGTGCTGCCATTC
Organism: Paratrypauchen microcephalus; assembly: GCA_036785185.1. NCBI lineage: Eukaryota > Metazoa > Chordata > Actinopteri > Gobiiformes > Gobiidae > Paratrypauchen > Paratrypauchen microcephalus. Next base: position 5,015,260 of record JAVJIX010000059.1, read on the forward strand.
CTAAGCTTTATTGTCATCTGAATAACTCCTTTTATCTTTAACAGAGCACATGTCCCTTTGTCCTCATTCTCTGTCTCCTTCTTGACCTTTCACCTCCGCAATCTCGCTCTCTTCTTCCAAAGCCATTATCTTTCTGACCTCCATCCCTCTTACTTCTTCTCTCTCTCTGATCCTTCTGTCCTCTATATTCGATCCTCTGTAAGTTGTGTTCACATCCAACAAGCTAAAAACACGAATTTACTACTTTTTTCCACCGGCAAATATCTCTAAAAACTCCTTCACCTAAAAATTGCTTATATTTAAAGGTGCGTGATGTAGCTTTTTCACCAGTTCCTTGTCTACATAGAGAAGATATGCTTTGCCTTGAATGTTCCACAGTATAATGCTAAACTTATCCATCATCCATTGAAAAGTACCACCAAAAAAAAACAAAAAATAATAATACATTTTAATGTGGCATGTGTTAACTTGGCCTGGTGGTGTCATTTACTTGTTTTCTCGAACATTCTAAGCAAAGCAATAACATCTTTATGGAAAGAAGTAGATAGTTACCTTTAGAGTACCTTTAAGGGTTTACCGTATATTACACAAAATTGACTCTAGTGAGCTTTTCGTCATGTTAGATTTGTGTTTTGTTTCATTTGAAGAACTAAAATTTGCAGGGTTTGTGTGTTAAACATGTGTGAAGGAAACATAACACCGCTCCAGTTATGTTTTTGAAAAGGAAACGACTTTATAACATAGATCAAAAAATAGCGTAATATGGGACTTTTAAGCTACCTGCAAAACAAGCTTTAAATCTGCAGCTGACTCTCATCTGCAGAATTTTATGACATTACATGAACTCATCGTGTCCTTGGACTATATCTTCCACTTTATCTTTTTCTCGTAGCATTCGCCATTAGACCTCTATTTCACTATCCGCCGATGTGCCGCTCCGCCTCTGAACCCATCTCACCTCTCCTATGTCTTGCCTATGGACTTCAACCTTCCATCTGAGACTCTCTTTATCTTTTCACCAAAAATCACCGTCTCTCTCTTACAATCTTCTTTGCTGCTGCCGCCGGACCCATGTTCTCGGATCACTACTTCCTGTCTTTTGGTCCGCCCACGCCCCCTCCCCTTTCCCCGTCTCTCTCCCTCCCTTTGCTGTTTCCTGACCTCCATCTCCATGTGATCATCCCTCCAGAGTTGAGGCCATCTGTTCTTACAGGAGAACCAAGAACCACCACCCCCCTACCTCCAACACCAGCTAGGATGCATGTGTTTATGCATGCACCACAAATTTCTCATTGCTTAAAACTGGCAGCTTTGCATATTCATAAAGCTTAAGGTGTAAGACCACGTTGCCATTCATGGAGCCACTCGTGCCATCAGAGAGAGAGGAAGAGGGATTAGTGCGTAAAAAGAATCCATATGATAGATGTATATGCTATGGAATAACGATGATGGGTGATAGAGCTGATACTGATATTTGAATTGTTGTGTGGGTATTTGTGTATTATTAGTGTGTGTTAGTGTGATTGTACAGTGAGTTCAGGCCCTCGGTGGTCTCCCAGCTCGATTAGGAAGTAAACAATGTTTATTCAGGAGCAGCTGTCTCAGGAAGATGTTGATGTACAACACATGTACACACACGTACACACACGTACACACACATGTACACACATGCACAGATAAACATGAAGGAAACCAATGGGGCAGATTAGACTCTCCAGAGCTGAAGGAGGAGAAGGCCCATAAGACAGACTGAACTAGTACAAGGATATACAAAAGAATTCTGAGTGATAAGGTTTTGACACAGTGAAACTAATACACCCAGTTGTTCACAAAAAGGACTATCTGTTAGTTATGTTAGTTATGACTGTTCAAGTACCCTAAGGTCTGAATAGGTGGGCTTAACTACGGTAATAACAATACTTATGTGCAGTGTGTTAATTCCTGTGTCGTTAGCTTCTCCCTTCCGATGGCTCTAAGGTCTAAGAACTCACACAAGCCTGTCAAATCGAAAGAAGCTGCTTGGTTGAGAGGTGAAGAGATTCTGCATATTAGTAGGACTTCATCTTATATTATAGGGGTGTGAATCTTTCACTCACAAAACGGTTCAATTCAAATCTCGATTCACAGGCTACGATTCGATTCAGGGACGATTCATAAAATTAGTAAACGATCCGGTACAATTCGATCCGATCCGATCCGGTTCGGTTAATTTCGATTCAATACAAATTGACAACTTTACTCCCAAGTGCTTTAAAGTTATTGAGAAGAAAAAGAGAGAAACAGAAATTAAATTTCAAAATAGTATCCTTTTGTTTATTTAGTGTCCAACAGACAATACACCAGGCCTACTGAAAAACTGGCAATCCGGTTTGCAAAACTCTGCTCATACTTAAAATACAACACATTCCTTCCCTCAAGCAACACAAAACAATAAGGTTAGATATCAAAAATAAAAAAAAGACCTTATAAAACAAGCAAGTTGCCTATTAAAGTCAAAAATCAAAATGAATCAGAATGATTAGTGCTTCATATGAGTTTCAGTAACTGTAAAAGTGCAACATATCACTGACAAGAAGATAGATATTACTAGGCAGTTATAGAAAACACTAGCATGTTAAATCCACTGAATAACTAATACTTTCTCTCCATCTTATAACATTTCCTTAGTCTCCTTTGAGACAAAAATCATCTGTGTGTGTGTGAAGTACATTTCTATACACACAAATCATAAGAATCTAAATACAGAAATGCACCAATTCTGATTATACAGAAGTAAATTAGCCAAGTCAATTTTAGCCCAAATCAAATATACATTGCCAATACATGAATGTTGTCTAAATAAATCACCCAATCCACTAACCGTGACAATAAAAACGCTAGTATCATACAATTGTTATGGTCTATAGCTGCCATGGAAACTATCGAGCTGACAGTGAAACATCAGACTGATATCAACGCGACACAACACTGGCACAAAAGTTAACTACACATACGAACCATGTCCATAAATAGCGGTAGCGCACCAAATTAACTTAAACAACAGCTCAATAAATGGAAACTTAGCTTAGCTTACCGATAGAGTAGATCCCCTGACGAGACGAGGCAGCGGAAAACCCGCCCTCCGCACAATGCGAATTGGGACACGGCTATACAGTGCAAACATTTTGTGCTCGCTTCCGCATACAGCCCGCGCCGCTCGCATGATTGGCAGTTAACCAGCCAATAAGCTTCAACCCCAGGTAAGTGAACCACCCACCGTTTGCTAAAGAACGCAAACACACACACAGCGCGGCTTCTGCGCCATGACAGAGACCGCTCAGGAGCCGAGAACCGATTCTTGGCCGTAAATCCGGTGCATCTGACCTTTCGTAGTGAATTTGGACCGATCCGGGCTCCGCTGATCGGTACACTCAGATCGCAGAGGTCACAGACTGATAACCGATCCAAATCGGTTAATCTTTACACCCCTATTATATTATATGGTATAATTTCTCCGCCTCAAATCATGCAATACAAAAGTGATCCCAAAGATAATATTCTTAGATACAAAAGAAGGCAATAAGTACTTCAGTATTGACCTTATGGTATGACCACTGTGAAAACATTTACAGAGTTGAACCGTATTGAGAGTCATGGAATTTCATTGTAAAGAGGCCATGCAAGAATGCCCACAGGCCTACAGACCTTAAACTCATACAGATTTGAACTTTCGCCAAACTTCTCTCCGCAGAATAACATGTGACCCTACATCACCACTCGGGGCTACTTTGAAAAGGGTGCCATTCTTAAAGGAAAGAATTGCAAGTCATCTGGAAGCCTTTAAACACTCTCTATTTTCTTTAAAACGTAAAATAGGGGGAAACACAAAGAAAGCTTTGTGCCAGTCAGACAGTCACAAGAATAATGCTGTGAGATAAAAACTGCAGTATTGGCATATAACAAAATATTGAACCAAAAGCTAGCAGTCCATTCTCCTTTCTTGGCATCCATGATTGTTCTTGATTTTCCATAGCAGCTGTGCATCCATCCTCAGGGTGAATACTCCGTGAGTGTGAGGCTTTTTCTTTTTTTTTTTTTTTTTTGCAGGAATGACCCAATTTATCAAATACTGTACAGCTCAGACACTGTTGATGGATCTAATTAAAATCTGTGAAAAAAAATCTCTAAAAAGACAAGTGGTAATCGTATTTACAGTGTGCAGTTTTGCCCATTCATTTTGTAATTTACACCAGGATAATCCACCATATTAAATGTAAATAGACCCTTTCTGATCAGATTGCTGCCTCCCTTTGCTAGTTTTATGTTTAGAACGACTTAACAAGCATGCACAACGGCATAAACACACTTCTTTTGTAACGTGCACCATAAAAAGCAATGATTATATATTCTTCATTAGCGTCTATGGGAGTAATTCTGTGAAAAGACTATTGCACTGTGCACAAAGCATACAATTGATTTAATTCAAAGCCTCCAGTGCGGGTCTCCCTGTGTGCCTCATATTGGAAAAACAGTAGGGCAGCCACAAGCAATTCCATTCCTAGGCCTAAGTGTATTTTAAAGAGATGCATTTGTTTAAACAGCCCACCTCCGTAACCGCACCCCTGCTATTAGCACGTTTCACTGTGGTGCAGGATTATTCTGATAGGGCAGGGTGCTTTCATCCCTGTAAATGCATTTTCACCAACTACTGAGAGTGTGATGTAAAAATACAGCACTCTCAAGGTTGTGGAAGAGAAGCCAGAGCTTCACCGCACAACGGGAAAGCTTGAACCAAATTAAGAGCTTGTGCAGTATGTGTGTATCTTTTCGTATTTTTTTAAAGGTCCTAGATTACACCAAATTGATTTTTGTGAGTTAGAATGTTGTTACCGCCTCAAAAACATACCTGAAGTTGTATTTTGTTTCATTCACACATGTTTGAGTAATTCTTTATTTTTAGTCTGGCTTGTTTGACCATTTTATGTCATGTAAAGATAGTTTTCAAGTAAACAGCTACCTTTATCTCTAGTTCAGTAGAAAATTCCATAGCTGAAATGATCCGAAAGATTCTAGTGAAGATGTATGTTTAAAAACACAATGGAGCACTTCTTGTATTACCACATGACATCACAAGGTGGGACAGAGTGTTTTCTGTTTGAGAGAAGAACACAGGCTAAATATGCAGGGTTTGTGAGTTAAACATGTGCGAATGAAACAAAACACAACTCTAGGTATGTTTGTGATGAGGAAACAACATTATAACATAGGCGTAATATGGGCTCTTTAATCATTTTACAGCAAGATTGTGCGCTGTATTTTTTTCTAATCATAATTCAAAATTTAAATTCTGTGGTGATGAGACAGTTGAACAATGGCACATAAGAAGAAAGAGAAATCCATAAATATGTTCACTGAGCTTTGTTCTCAGATACTCCTTGAATTTACTCCTTGGGTGATACATTTGCCCTTTTTGCGCTCATTTGAAATTGATTTTCATTGTTTATATCTAAACTGGATACCTATAAGTAAAAATATTGCTGGTTGATGCACTTTCGTTAAATGATATGTATATGGAACTCAACAGTGACTGCCTGTTTTTTCCATTCATTTTTCCCATGTACTTTTCCAGTTGACTTTTTGAAAAATTCAAATATTAAGACCTCAAAGGCATAGCAGAGACTAACCAGCTATGTGCTAACTAATATTCATAACAATGTTGTTTTAACCCCTAAAACACATTTAAACACAAGATTCAAAAATGCATAGCTGATTAGCCCTGAGCAAGCTTTCAAACTATTAAAGGTCCCATGGCATGAAATTTTCACTTTCTGAGGTTTTTGAATGTTAATGTGAGCTCCCCTACCCCCTAAAAAATCGGCGCTCAAACGGGCGATTTTGAACAAGGCACCTTATTGACGTCAGATCGAAAAAAGAAATGCAAATGCAGTTCCACCCCCGTCTGTCTGTACTCAGCGTCTCTGTAAATCACGCCCAGAGAGTTTGGACTGCGAATGCGCTAGGCAATGCGAAATGCGCTTTTTTATTTGCCTGGAGGCACGTCCGAGTGTTTCTAGACTCGGAAGTCCTTTATCTGAGCCTCTGGACCTTTGAACAGCAGTGGTTTAATTTTATTTTCTGTGGAAATGTGTTTATTTTTCAATGGAACGCTTTAAATCTCTCCCCCCGTGCAAAAACACGGAAATGGATCAGCTGAGAGTTGACAGCGGAGAGCAGAGAGTTTGGCCACGCCCCTACCCTCTACTATAGGCCAGCTCTTTTCTCCTCATTTGCATTCAAGCAACAACGCCCAGAATAAAGTGTTTGAGAGAGATATTTATGACTCTGAGTGTTGATTTTGAAGAAGGATTCATTTACAGTATTAGGGAACCATTAAGGAGCCATATAAAAGCATCAAGAAGTACCATGTCATGGGATCTTTAAGATTATTTTTATTTGGAAAGTCTATGGAAAAAAGGACCATTGTTGAAAATTCAACCTCACCTGAGTCTCCCTGCAGAGTAGAATATATAGACCAATGTTCATTTATTCTTGAGTGTTACATCAATCTTTTCAAACCTTGTCTGGTTTGTGTTGTGTTGTGGTTTCTTCGTTAAGATAAAGTTGTTCAGTCCTACTCACTCCCAAACTTGAGTTTTGGAAGAGAAGTCCTAGGCAGTAGAAAAGAAAACACAAATCTACACAAAATGTAATTAGCAGAAAGTCAATTAGTTAAATCTATTGTCGAGTCTTGGCCTCATTTGAATATTCTTTATTATTCTTTTTTGTTTTGTTTTTTTATTATTATTATTAATGGATGTCTCAAAATCTGCATCAATTAAAATGATCAAGGTTGACTTTTTTTCTTTGAGTTATTCATTTAGAAAAAAAAAAAACTATTTCATTTCAAGTGTGAAAACCTGTTGTCTTTCAGGGTCCTTCAAAAGAAATAAGTAGATGCTTCAAGTGGAGGCCATGATGTCTTTAGAGCACAGAAGTCATGATTTTATCTTCAAACAAGACGTGTTAATTCCCCTCAGCCGTCTGAATTTGATCGTTTAAACTGCCAATCGCCCGACCATCCACTGCTCCACTGCTCCACTGCTCCAGGGCTCCAGCACGTCAGGTCAGGTTACAGAGGAGGACCATTAACATCGAGAGTTCATTGGGAAAATATATCAGTGAAATAAGAAAATGCTACATGGATTTACTTTTTATATATAAAAAAAGACATGTTTGTGTCAGTTTGGTCAATTTGTGACTACACAACCTACACCGAACTGTAACTTTTTGTCACAATTTCTGATGGGTGTCATATACATGCAACAGTCACACATGGTCTAGTTTGTGCTGAAACAAACGTGACAGTTTACAAGTAAAAAAGAAAGGACTGAGTAACAATGCAGATGTCTGCAGAATCAACAAGCATGGCAGGTAAATGAACACTATGTGGCTATAATTGGATTTGAATTTGTGCCTGGTTTCAGACCATCCTCCATTTGAACAAAACATAAAGGCTGATCAGGCTATAAAGTCATAAAAATGTACTAACATCTTAAGCTTTTTTTTTTTTTTTTTTAAGATACTGATAGACATTGGTGCCAAAAGCGATGGTAGGATATGTACCATAAGTATTTGGGCAGTATGAGTGAATCAATACGATTTTGCAGTTTTAGAACACACCCCATCATATCAGTTGGACACAGAGTGAGTGGCCGGGAGCAGAGCCGTGCCCCATAGACACTGTAATAAACATGTGGATGTTGTGGTCTGGCCCAAGCAGTAATGAGCAGCTTCAGGAGCAAAACAAAACCTGGCCTGCCTCTGGAAATCCTGAAGACTCACCATTCTGTGCCAAAACACAACTGTATAAGAAAATCCAGTCTGGCTCTGAGTTCATGATGGCCCTGCTGGTAACAACCTTAGTAAAACACAGCCCAAGATGCATACATTATATGATAGTTTGCTCCAAGCCAGACAATCTAGAGCTGTGCGTCTATATATATATATTGTTTTTTGGTTTCCTTATACAGACCTATAAGTTTAAATTGTTGCAAAAGCATCTTAAGCAGACAGTGAACATTAAACATAATAGAGAGAAGCAGCTCTGTTTCCTCTCAACTTTCCCCAGAGAGACAACTAATAAAGCCACTTAGGAAAAGCTATTTTCATTTACAGCAAGTTACTTTCTCTTCATTCTTCCCCTTTGTCTCCATGTATTCATATTTATAGATGCGATATAAGCAAAAATTACTCTTAACTAAATTGTCTATCCTCACTTTTACTTTCCATGGAACAGTCTCTGGGGTGTTCAGCTAGGTACTTCTTGGCATGTTGGCTTTGAGCAGACACTAATATCCCATGTGAGGAAATATCAGAGGTCCAAATGATCACAAAAACACTTATTTTGCTTATTTTTTCAGACATATTTACATAAATTAATATCACAGCTTCTATAATCAATTCGTAAACTAAAAATACAGCAAAGAAGAAAAGGAAATGAAATCATCAGAGGGTGAAAAGCTCTGCTGAAGCAATGCTTATAATGTTAGTGTGATAATACTGGTATAGTGTTAGACCCGCATTCAAACTACCAGGGCAGGTTATTTATTCATTTCATAATGCTTATTATGGACATCAAAGCTCAAGAGGACAAATCAGATAAGTGCATTTTTAACACATGTCCAATTTGTTGACATAAAAATAGATAAAGTGGTAGGCAGTCCAGTCCCTTTGACCAAGAAAGAAGACTAAAAATGGTCCTTTATGGCCCTATACAGCAATACAGACCCATTCCCAGAAAGAAGTTGTGGTCAGATATCCCATCTTTCTTAAATTACTAAAATTATTTTATAAACACTTCCTATTCTACAGACCAAACCAGATTCTTGCCTCAAAAACATGGAGTTATGCTTGTTTCAGTCACACATATTTGAGTAATCCTTTATTTAGTGGACACTGGACATTCCAGGACTGAAAATATCCAAATGATGAAGTTTTAAAACACAGTGGAGCACTTCCTGTATTACCACATGACATCACAAGGTGGAACAGTGTCTTTTTTTTTTTTTATAATCGTTTAAATCACTTGGTGAATACTGACTATGATAAAATTACATATTGATATGAAAGTGACGTTTAGTCAGATGTTAAAGGTATTTTTTTTTTCCAAATCTATGTTATAATGCTGTTTCCTCAAACAGAAAACAGTTTGCTTCCTCCTTGATGTCATGTGTTAATACAGCTCCACTGTGTTTTTACACTCCATACACATTCACCAGAATCCTTTGGATCATTTCAGCCCAGGAATTACCAATCTCAACTGAACAAAAGGTAGAAGGTAACTGTTAAAGATTGTATGGAGTATTTAGTTTTTGTTTGTTTCAAATTGTCAATGATAGCATTATAGAGGTGCAGCAGCCTTATAATTATGATGACAAAAACAATAATGAAATTCCATTAACTGTGGACGTGATAAACATTAGCCAATAGATAATGAGGCTACCTCGTTATCTATTGGCTCTCTATGCTTCTAGTGTAACTGACTTGCCGGTGCACTGGGATTTTGTGGTTTACCTACGCCTCTCACACATTCCACATACGCAAGACGCTGTTTACTCAACCAACGCAGCGGTTCTTAGTGGCTTTTTCTAACTGTAGCTTCCTCGCATTTAGCACAAAGTTTGTTGCGATGCCAAACAAGAATCCACCACCAGTTAGCTGCAAAATAAAGTCTGTTTTTGAGAAAGAAGAAGAGAAGGGGAAAAGGAGCAAAGTTAAACTAAAGTGATTCTCGGAGATTCCTTCCAGCGATGGTGTGCACTGAAGCAGAAGTTTTAAAGACTGACGTGTTGGTCGCTAAATTACTTCTGGACAGGGAACTTCTGCTTATCATTTGAAACGTACAGTATAGTTACAGCAGCAACAGTGATTCTGAATACGCACCGGCGCTGGGGGGGTAACAGCATTATAACATGGCTAAAAGCTCACAATAGTCAATTTTGCGTAATATAGGACCTTTAATAATATAGTACCTAGAATGTTTTTCAATGTACGTTTCATGGCATTAGAAACACTCTAGATTCAGGATTATTTTAGAAAACAGTAGCATGCAAATGGGTACATCCAAAGCAGCATAATTACACATGTACATTAGGTTTTCATGCATGTTCGACATACAACAAACGCCAAAACCAGGTTAGTGGGTTTTACCTTCACCACACTGTGAATCCAAAGTGCTGAATGTAGCAGATAACACATATGCCGTGCACAAATAAGAGGGATTTCAAAGGATAACATTATCTATCCAACAGCAGACTTCTCAGCCCGTATATCCCTGGAGTAAAAACACACAACAGGATCTGCAGTTTTTCAACTCCACTGACAATAAGTTATTCCCTAAGCTGGTGGGATTCAAGAATATTAATCCATGGTAGAGTAGGCTCAAAGCTGCAGAGAGCCTGAACTATGGCACATTGGCAAATCCAAATCCGGTAATAAAATCAGCTGCTACACGTGTGAGCCATATTGACATTTCGAGTATGCACACTTGGCCTTAAATCATCGTCATTTCCTATAGAATTGAATGTCACAACTCCACACTGCAACTGTTTTTATCCCCTGATAACCGTGACCTTTCTCTTATGCTGATTGATTGCTATAGAATCAATTGCAGAAGAGCTACCAATTTATAGATTTTGCAGGAGTAGAATATTGGCTAATGTAGGTCAGTGGTCAGACAGAGAGAGTGTATGGAGTTTGAAAGACTAAAGGCGGCCTTTGATTATGAGCCATAAGGAAGGCTTCTCTGCTGGCTGGTCAGATAGTTACATTTCCTATAGAGCTGGATCTATAGTGCATCGGGTCAAGCCACATGAAAAAAGGGTTTAGAATAAATGTCAAGAAAGTCAGCATCATAGAAGTTGCTGTCACTGTAACATTTGTCAATATTGTCAACAGTTTAGCATTTTATTGTCAAACATGTGAAATAGCCACAGTGGCACACCTATATTGTGAGCAAAAACACAAAAACATACTGTAGCTGCAGTTGTGTTTGTTTGTTTGTTTGTTTTTTTCCCCCACACGTTTGTGTAATCCTTTATTATTAGTCTGTCTACATCTCCAAAATGGTAACTTTCAGGTTAACAGCTACTTTTTGTTCAGTAGAAATGGGAAATTCCAAATGATTCTAGTGAAGATGTATGAAGCACTTCCCGTATTACCAGATGAGGTGGAACAGAGTTTTTGTTTGAGAGAAGATGGTTTGTGTGAATAAAAACAAAACACAATTTTATGTTTGTCTGTGATGAGGAAAAAAACACTGTAACATAGATCAGAAAATAGCGTAATATCGGCTCTTGTTATTGTTGCATACTTAATTGTCATAGCAACTCTGAAATGGGAATTCATTTTATAGTAGTAGAACTGAATAAAAGATGGGCTGGCCTATTTTTTTGGATTGGATCATTATCCTGTTCAATCTGAGATTACCCTCACACAAAATTTGTTCCATAAATTTAAAAAGAACAAATCATGTATTGGTAGAAAAATAAATCATTAATAAAATCTTTCTTTCCTATAATCAGTATTGAATTGATTGGAAAAGCAATCTAATCTTTATGGTTCCACTATGCCTAATGAAAACACTGATAAGTGGCAATAAAAAACTAAAACAAAAAAAAACAAATTCTCAATTTTTTTAATTTTTTTTTTAAGGTATGGAAAATATTTAGAAATATATTGAACATTTACGTAGGCTATCCCTTTGTTGTCTTGTAGGATCAAATATCAGAGTAAGTGTAATTTATTCATAAAAGTGGCACAGTGGTTGGCTTGACAGTTCTGTAGAGTTCTCTATGAACCAAAAATAATTATCCACCTATTTTATTCGATGATCTTTTGTTCTGTTCCTTTCAAACATAAAAGGACAATAAGAAGATAAGAACATTGTTTATCTTTGCCCGACTAATGAAGAGGTCACCATGTTTGTCACTGACTTTCTTGTGTGAGTTTATTTTTGTCCATTTTGGAATAAATTATGGATACTGACTTAGCGGGGCCAAGAGCCAAATCAAGTACTGGCATCTGGCTTGTTTAGAGAAATTACAGGGTGGAGAGATGACTCATTGTTAAAAGACCAGAGCAGATAATCAAAGTTGGTTTAACAAAAGACAAAGAAATTATGAAAGTTGCAGGAACTCTTTTGTTTGTGACAGCAAGAGTCAAAAATGCAAACACACACCCACCCAGTTTCACCCTAGGCACTTAGACGTTAACACTATGAAAATGCATTGTTTTTGTGATGTGCTTTCAGTTGTGATTTTCTACCTAACCTTGCTAACCTCTCTCAAATGTTTGTCTTTTCTTTCTTAAGTATTGACTGACTTAAGAACCGCTAAGAAGTGGATGCTTTCACTATCTCTGTAAGAATGTACACTTTTTTTTTTTTTGCATATTTCGCCACTTATGCTCAAGCCAGGAATTGACTTAACTGAAAAAATGAGCCAAACAAAACAAAGCTGTGGATGTGGCGAATGTTTACAGTGAGACTAGCGGTACCTTACTGAACGGGAACCATCTGCAGCAAAGCATTCTGGGAAGGTATTATTTCAGGGGTGTACTGCCCAGACTCTGCTGTGTCAACACTGTGGGTTAGGTTTATCAAAATCAAATATAAATGGAGCACACCAAATCTCTGCAAATAACACGTGAAACACAGATAATTAAATGGTCTCAAAAAAGTGTCATCTGCCTCATTACTAGTAGGTGAACTCAGAATCAAAGTTTTGATCAGTTTTAGGGTTGCGTTTATGAAATTGTATTTTTTTTTTTTTTTATTCTCCCCCATTATGTGAGTTGTTGGGGGAAAAAATAATAAAAGGTGTTTGTATTTGATAATTTCAGTAATTAACTTGCTTTCAGTCTCTCTCAATTAAATTATTTGTGTTTATTGACTGTGCCAACAATATCCATAGTCTGAAAACTCCAACAGTAATTGAAATTATAAACAAAAAACAACAAAAAAACCAACTAAAAAAAAAAAAAGAACTTCATAATATTCATGTCCCTAATAAATGTTCTGAAAGCACATTCCAATTTATTTATATTTCAGAACTTCATCAGTGTCAAAGACTTGCTCTATGGTAGCATGATTGCGGCGTTTATCTTGAAATTAAAAATCACCCAATCAAAGCTGTTGAAGAAACAATTTCCCTGTGATTATGTGGGTGGCTGCAATAAATAATTTTGTAGCGCACCAAACTTGTAAACTGCAGCTCTGTGTAGAGATCGTCACCTTAAAGTTACCTCAAAGACACGCACAGAGGGGGAAGAAGAGGCGACGGCAGCATTTTGTTTGTAATAAGGCGGCACCTCACAGGCATGGAGACAGCAGCACTGACACCTGCTCAAGCACAAACAAACAAATGTATAGACAGGAGAAGAAGACGGGCTGGGTCAGGAGGAGGCACCAACAGAAAGATCTCATCCTCCTCTTCCTCCTCACTGCTTCAGAGCTGATCAGAGCTGTGCACTGTCACCTTGCTCCCCCCAACCCCCTCTAGAGACCGCTCACTGTCACTGCGCTGAAGACAGCTCTGGTGTGGTGTTTGTAGGCTGCCTCTGGGACTCAGAAGAAGAGAAAAGATTGATAGCAAATGCTGGATTTACACCTAAGATACAACCAGGATTCAAAAAGTATATGTTTTCTGTTAACAATAAGATATATTAAAGGTGATTATATAACTTTTGGGTTGGGTGTACGTCACCTGCTTGTTTCTATGGATATGTCATTGCTCTGCCAGGAATTTTCCACAGTACGACATTAAACAGCTATACCTTACATTTATTCAATTACAGGTGGTTTTATAGCTAAACAATACCTAGAAAACAGACATTCTGACCGTGGGCAGGGGTTTATCCAGTAACTTGGTTTGGTTTGGTCTCCTTTAAGAAAGAAAGAAAGGTTTAATACCTTACTGTGAAAGAGATAAAGCTATAACATCTCCATGGAGACAAGCAGATAGACTATGTAAAATTAAAACTTGTACAATACTCTCACTTTTATTTGTTCATGCATTTTGCCTTTTTAATTGTTATTGATTGTGGTCAAGTTTAAGAATGGTACACATTAGCTTCAGACAGATGGTCATGACAAAATTTAAATAAATAAAAAATTATCACAGGAACATGGCATTTTGGTCTTGTGAGCTTATGCTATCCCTAATGCAATATCAGATGACCACCTCAGGTTTCCCTTGATCCAATTTGAGGACCTATTAACTCTTAATAGGACTAAATTCAAGACCATCAGCAATATAGAGTCATAGGATCGTGAGATCTAAGCTGAGTTATTTTGCACAGGCAGCTTAAACTGAAATTTGACAGCAACAAAGCATGCTTTATTAGTTTAAGTGTGTGTGAGGACTACAAAAGTAAACATTTGAAAGAAATGCAGTGTGCATTAGGGCTTTCAAAAGGCTGACAATATCAACTTTTAATGGCGAGGGAAACTATGTCTCCCAGTGCTGCAGTTCAAAGTGTCTAATTTTACATCTTGTTTTTACAGTTTTTGGTACACAAAGTGAAAATATTACATTGTTTCCCGGGTGAGAAGGACGCTGAGTTACTTTCGTCTCTCATAAGACCCCCTCGGAAATGTGTGATTCCTCTACACACAAGATCCACAAAAAGAAAACATCATTGCTTCCTTCTTGAATAGTCCCTCTGTTTTGACATCGACAGGCAGTGTGCCACAGCCGAGCTAATGGCGTGGTAAGCGATAAAATGTAGGTTTATGAGGGATTAGTCTGCGGCGCGTGTTTGCAGAAAGAACAGACACACACATAACACACACGAGATTCCCCAAGTTTAGCCATGCATTAGTGGTGTTTACGACAGCTCTGAGTGGAGATTACCCCTGCTTTGGTACTGTCCAACCCCCTTACCTCTTCTTCCCCCATACCCCCACCTCGCGATCACTAGCGAGAGACCAGTATGACGGGGGCTTAGTTAAAGACTTCTCCGGCACAGATGGTCAGGTCACAGAGATTGCGAAAAAGGGGCAGTGAGCGAGGAAGATGTGAACTCCAGCAGCATCAACAGTTACTATACAGACTGTTCAAAGAAATGAAAGAGAGACGAAGAGGGATTTTTTTTTTAGAGAAGATGGATGGAGATAAAGAGTGGAAAATGTGCATAGGGAAAGACAAAAGTGGGCCAGAGATTGTGAAGGGCAGGGCCCCATGGTGTTGATGGAGTGAGTCAGGAAAGAGCAGGGAATAAAGCGATTGAAGGGGCAAAGATGCAAAAACATGAGACAACCTTAGAAGAAGAAAAGTCAAGGAAGAGGACAAGCATGTGGTCCAGTCCATTAGGGGTTACTATTAATGAATAAGATTTAGTCATCTATGTGTATATATATATATATATATATATATATATATATATATATATATATATATATATATATATATATATATATATATATATATATATATATATATGCTTCTATGTAAATGTCATGATTATCATGACTGTGTCTTATTGAGCTGTTTCTACCATGTTTGTCCTATAAATTGTCATGGACAGCTAATTCTGGCATATTTACAAGTATATATTTTATGGATATGCATTGTCCCCTTTAAATAAAAAGAAAGAAAGTAATAATAATAATAATTTAATAATAATAATAATATTACTTAATAATAAATAATTTTCAATAATTAATCTTTAAACTTGGCCATTGTTCATTAATGTGAACCTCAGAAGATTATTATTATTTTTTTTTTTTTTACCAAAAGTGTGAACATGAAAGAAGGTCCAAAGGAATATTCAAATGTACAGTAATCCCTCGTTTATCGCGGGGGTTAGGCTCCAGAAATAACCCGCAATAAGAGAAATCCACGTATTAGGACAACTTTATATTTTACAATTATTATACATGTTTTAAGGCTGTAAATGCCTCACCACACACATTATACGCTTTTCTCAGACTGGAATTAACCTTTTCTCTCTCGTTTAAACACTCAAACTTTCATAGATTTTCAACAAAATGTATTAATAGTGAAGCGTGGGGGGAGACACGGCTCCGGAAGCCCCACCGGACGCGCGAGGAGCGCGGAGACATGAGTCACTGGATCCACAGGAAGCACCACGCTCATCCAACGGCATTGCCACATCCCGGGACGCGACGCGCACCAACCCCTTGGAGACGTCCGCGACACGTGCACCCCTCATCGTGGTTAAATCCGTGACAGAGCAGCACGACCGGCGCGAGGCCACACATACAACGGGGCTGCGAGCACGAGATCGAACCGCGGCGCCCAGACCGCGTCCTCTCAGCCCGAGCCACAAACCAGCCGCACGAAACCAGCAAAGAGCGGCACGTGGTGGTTTAATCGTGGTTTAATCCTGGTTTAGTCCAGGTCCAGTCCAGGTTTAGACCTGGTTTAGACCTGGTCTAGACCTGGTTTAGTTTTGGTCTAGACCTGGTTTAGTCCACGTTTAGTCCTGGTCTAGTCCCGGTCTAGTCCCGGTCTGGTCCTGGTCTAGTCCGGGTCTAGTCCGGGTCTAGTCCCGGTCCCCCCCGCGTCCACCATCTTTCAATCGGCAAAGGTCTACAGTCTCTTCAATCTCTTCAGCCAATCAATGTTACACTATTAAAAAATGTTACACTATTAAAAAAATTGAAAAAAAAAAAAAAACATTGGAAAAAAAATCCGCGAAACAGCGAGGCCGCGAACAGTGAACCGCGAGGAATCACTGTATATATATTGGGCGTCCATAGTAACTTTACATATTTTATGTTCTCTTATGTATCCTAACAATGTTGCCAGAATGATTATCCCAGACCTATTATGCAGACTTTTCAGAGCTCTATATTGTTTCCCCTTCTCATTTCCCCTCTGAAAGTTGTCTTTGGAGTGATTTGTTTGAGCAAACTGTAATCACTTATTTTCAAGACACCATATTGCCAATCAACCCCCGTTTTCACTGCCCATAGGCATACAGCCTCGGCTCTCTGTTTACTTCATTCTCCAGTTTTATTTCCTTAATCGGTGATACACTTAGGATTTGGCAACATTGTGTAGTCATTTTGGTACCAATAAAAACACACACACAAACAAAACTGCTCGCTAGTGTTGCTAGTATCATCAGTTGTTGACTCTTATGATGACATTTACTCCAATTGGGCACCGCGGTTTTCTAAGTCAGTGGACTGTTTGTTTCAGCTGAATATTGTGATTTAAAATGTGCAAATCATAGCATAATGATCCACGAGTGTCATAGATGATAACTGTATAGCAGGCTCAAGCACAATATGTGTTCTTTAAAGGGATCAGTCTAAATCCTAAAATCCTCAATGGTCCTGTAACAGTTCTGAAAACCTGCTGTTAATATTGTTAGATATTTGGTTCAAATGCAGTTGCTCTTACAAGTACTCTACACCCACATGAACAAAACCATTTCATCTGTTTATCCATCTATGTTTCTAGAAATAATCTAACATTTGGGAGCCACAGTCCAAGAATCATTATCTGAGAGAAAACGCCAGGAAAAACTGTGTCGAGTAGATTTTAATTGGCTTTTCCAATTTGCAGTGTGGTAATCTTTACTCGCATTATTGATCTATTAATACCATCCAAAATAGCACACGTTTAAAGAAGGGAAGCACTCGCGCTGACAGGCTGCGTCTCCGTTCTCTGAGCGCCTATCGCCCCGAGCGAATCTCATAAGCAGTTCCGTGCTCTCTGCCACAAAGCGTCTCATTTGCCGAAAATATTTTACTTGTGTCCACCAACTGTCTAAAGAATATATTTCAATCTTGATTTCTTGCAGACGCTGTGGTGTACTTGGGAGGTATAAATCATTCAGCCATCTTGCGGACACCTATAGGGGTCTTTTGTAAGATGTAAATTTTGAACAAAATGGTAATGTCAGGGAAGGTGCCTATCATTGTCGCTGCATGGGATTTCAAATATCTTCTCGTCATAAAAATACACATTTAAAGTGACAGATTATACGGGAGTCTTCATAATGGATTTTTGTATCTAAAAGACGGGTTGTGTTTGATAGAGGATACGCACACAGCTTAACAAACACTGGAATCTTCTTAAACCTACACTAATCCATTATCCCTCAGTGCACTGTTTCTGGCTCCTGGCGGTGGGCGGGGCTTGTGTGTGTGTCATGGTGTTTATAGCTGCATGAATAACTGTTTATGGTTCTATTGAAATGCATATGACATTATAGGAAGAGCATACATTATATTTAAATCCACATATGCACCCCCCCGAAAATATCAACATACACAATTCAAAAAGCATATTATGGCTGCACGCCTCTTCCTGAGCTCTCTTTCACTTCCTTCCCACCCTCTCTTACTCTCTTCCTCCTTTGCTCTGTCTCTCTCCCCCCCTCCTTCCCTCCATCTTTCACTTGTGTATGTGAATTCAGACAAGACTGTATGGGTAATGAGGCCGCATCTGTTGTGTTCTCCACGGCGACCAAACACCAATCAAAGATGATTATGATGTTGACAAAGTTACCCAGCAGATAGCACTTATTCAACCACGGCGGGAGTCTTCTGCTTTAAAAAGAGGCAGTGGAAAAGAGAGATTTTGTTTGTTACTTTCCATAAAGGCAAAAATAAGAGCCTTGAAGTTTGTGTGCTTAATACAAAACAAAGGAAACAAATAGATGTTAATGAACGATGTTGGATAAATATGTATAAATAAACCATCATGATTGCATATTAGGTCTTTTGATAATGACTACAAGTAAACAGTTGGTATTTAGAAGCATTTATAAAATACTAAATCTTGCATATTGTTTGTACAATCAGCTCGTTTAAAGGCTGTAATAATAATTTCAAGCCATTATGAATATTTAAGTGTCCCATAAATATACACACGCACACACAGTCACTAAGTCTGCTAATAGACTTGCTGTTTAAAGCTGTTGTTGTATGGTCGAGTTATCTCAAGCAGGTGATGCCACAAAGCTGAATAACTGGTCTGTGGAGAAGTAAAGGCAGTGACAATTCATGTTTTTCTTGTTATTTTAGAGCAATAAAACACGTGCAACTGAACTGCAAAATGCAAACAATTCCCCTTGTGGATCAATAAAGTTTGGATAAGTCTACGTCTAAATACATACAGCTCTAGAAAAATAATAAGAGACCACTGCAAAATTATCAGTTTTTCTGATTGTACTACTTATAGGTACGTGTTTGGGCAAAAGGAACATTTTTGTTTGAGTCTATAAACTACTGACAACATTTCCTCCAAATTCCAAATAAAATATTATATTATTAGAGCATTTATTTGCAGAAAATGACAAATGGTCAAAATAACAAAAAAGACACATGTTTTCAGACCTCAAACAATGCAAAGAAACAAGATCAAATTCATTTTAAAACAACTTTACACTTACGAAGAGTTCAGAAATCAATATTTGGTGCAATAACCCTTATTTTTAATCACAGCTTTCATGCGTCTTGGCATGCTCTCCACAAGTCTTTCACATTGTTCTTGGGTGACTTTATTCCACTCCTGGTGCAAGAACTGAAGTAGCTCAGCTTTGTGTTTGTGTTGGAATTCAACAGACGCTGGAATGGAATGGCTGTAATACATGTAGAGATGCTGATTTCAGAAAAAAAAAAATGCAGTGGTCTTTTATTTTTTTCCAGAGCTGTATGTTAAATATCATATTGTGGAATATTGGAAAAATGTGATAACAGTGACAGCAAGAGCATCTCCATGGAGACAAACAGGTGATATACCCTCTACTAGAAAACTAAATAGTTCACCTTTAACAAACAATTATCTTCACAGAATCAATTGTTTTACCTAGCCATAGGTCATAATATTTCAGTAATGTCATTTATATTCACCATAACCAACAAATGTACCAGGCCAGAGTACATTCTGTATGTAAAAGAATAATGCTCACTCTCATTAAGCTTTAAGCAGATGCCATAAATAGTACATATCTAATGGGTACACATGTTGAAAGTATGCTAGCACTATAATACCCAGGGGTCATCCAGGGATAGTGTAGCCCATGTATTTATGACAGTCCCAGCACTCAGAAGCCCCCAGCCCAGCCTCAGAGCGACCTTTAAGGGGCTCAGAATAAAGGACTACATACATTTTACTTTTAAAATTTAATAGCGAGATGTTGCTATCGTGGATATGCAGGGCTCGGTGCTCTTCTCATGAATCGGGTTAAATAAGGAAACACTACAAAATGGAACATAGTCAGAACATGTCCTCCGCTTCAAGTATCGACCAACCACGACACTGTTCGTCTCTCTAAAATTATGTTTTTCCCGGCTGTAATTTCCCTCAATTGACCAAACCTGGAGATTTTCAAGCTTTTTGTTCATCAAGGGGAAATGGGGTTGTCTGGGTATAGCTCATTGCACAAGATACCTACCAAAGCAATTGTGATGGGGCTTGACAAAAAAATAAGCTAAAATAAAAGCACTTTTTTTCATTTTGGTTTGGTTAAATATTTTGAAAAACCTGTCCTTACTCAGAGTAGGCCTGTCACAATAACAGGTTTTGAATAGCGATATATATTGCTGAAGTAAATATAGATGATAAACGATAATACTGAAACAAATGTATGTCATTGACAACACTAAAGCAGGATTATCTCCCAATAACTATTCTAAATGTACTATATTGTAGAATAAATAAACAACAGAATTCATTACTTCAGTACTTTTGCATCTGTAATGATTCATAGAAGTTATTCATTCATTCATTCATTCATTTTATGGCTCAAATCTCATCATATAGCCAAATAATGAACACAGATTTCCCACTGGTGCAAAGAAAAGGTACGTTAAATACAATAAATACCCCCCCAAAATATTGTTCCAGCTGTCAGATATTGAACGATAAGTCGATATCGTCATTATAACAAAAGGCCTAACTCTGAGTGGGGTTGCATCTCCACAAACCTGATTCTGATCTGTCGTGGAGGAAGACTCCCTTCTTGTTTTCATGAAACTATTGCTCACAACTGCTTTCAGATCTGTTTTAAATGACCAGACGAACATACAAACATTTATGTATAACGCAGACCCGGGGATTAACTGAACCCATAGTTTCTTATCATAGTTTCATAGTTCATAGTTTCATAGTTTCTTATTCACCAGCGCCACTTATGGTTGACTCTGATATAGAAAGACATCTAACGGCATAGTGCTAATCATGGGGCTACTTGAAAAGGGGGGAAAAAATTACACTGGACAGTTTGTACAGGCTGCAAGTTATTCATTTTGAGCTAAGTAAAGAGTCCCATTTAGCAAGAGAGTGCTGATTAAGAAAAAAAGAAAAAAGAAAGAAAGAAATAGCAGACCAATAATTAAGGCAAATGGTCTTTTGAAAATATATTTACGCTTTAACTTGATTCATAATGTGTGGACCCGATTTATGAGCGCTACTTCCTCTATACAAACGTAAGTGCTAAGTAATTGTAGATCCAGATATACAACCACATGTTTCTTGCTGATAAATAACTAACATTTCCCCCCACAAAACTTTTTTCTCTTTTAAATAAGAATTACTCGTGTGGGTGTGGCAGGTGTTGGAGAACATCGATTTGCACTTGTATATGTACACAGGCGGCACACCCACTGTTCTAAACTAAACTGAAATCTGCATGTTGGTCTTTATATTTTGTCATTTTGAAAGTTTCATTTTACACAAATTTGCTGCAGGGAAAATTAATCTTCCACTCCACATCTACTTTTTCATTCCATTTCTGTATCATTCATTATTAATGTCCTGCTCTACTTTTTCTCTCTCCACTTGAGCTCTAAATGGATATATGTTACCTTCCCGCTAGCCTATTTACTCATATTTTATCGTGCTGTCGACTCTTTAAGAATCACATTCGTTTTTTTGGTGAATTTTCCGTCTATTGGACTGCATTATAGAAGCAGATTGGATGACGCTCCTGTAAATTTCCACAGCAATTACATCCCACCTGTGTCACCACTACAGCTGCTTGTGCTATTACTCGCTTTCTCACGCTTATCACTGCATCTGATATTAAAACAAAATCAATATGAAATCAGAGCCCAGCACCACGGCAACATGGGAAACAAGTTCGGGAAACGGCACCGCGGACATCCTTTTGATCTGGCATGAAAGCACAAAATGGAGTGTTTACTTTAGAAAACTGCAAATTGCTAAATCCTCTGTGTATGATTGGATTTCATAGCATCGCTGGCAAAGACCATTAGAGTCATGTAAAGCCAGCATTTGGAAGATTTTTCTGCTGCAAAAAGAAGCCAGTCTGTTAATTTACAAAGTTTGTGTTTAGTCTGAACATCTGTACCCTAAATATACACTAAATATACTACATTTATTATGTACATATTAATGTACATATACATTTAAATGTACATATGCATTTATTATCTTTTTTTATATATATATAATTATAATTATGTCTCATTATGTCTCAACTGGTCTATTGCTCTTTGGTTGCTATCTATATCTATTCTATATCTATTCTATCTTTTTTACCCTCTGTAGAATGTAGCATTTACAGTCAAAGTTAAGGATTTTTAAGTTACGGATGCAAATGCAGCCTATGAAATGCAACTACATGCAACGCAAATGTCACATGATTGGTCCCCAGCTAGCCTGGGAATTCCCAGGCCGCTTCCGTTCGTTTCGAACTGGAAGGCGGCCTGGAAACTCGTCCAAGCGAGAGTCCCAGATTTAGGGCCCCAATCAGAGAGCGGGGGAGGTGTGGCAAGACGGTAACGCGTACTACATGACAAACGGAAGCTTGTAGTTTGAACTGACAACTGACATGATTGGCTATGGACTTACGTATACGCTCAATGATAGACATTCATAACGCCCAATAAACGGCTGTTGGCAATCGCTAACCACACCTCCACTACGGGATTTTTCGAAGCGAGTTTCCAGACCCATATCTCACTTGTGATATGATCAGGTGTTAACCAGACTAGTCCCCAGCGGTAGGATGGTAATTTAGACACACCTCGATTTTTACCAAAAAATAAAGCCTGTTTCACAGACAAAATGTATGCTTTTTAAGCAGCCAATGCTGTTATCTGAAACATGGAGTGGGTTCTTCATGATTTCAACTAGCACATTCTGCAAAAAAAACGAAAATCACAAATTTTGAAAAAAATTAGTAAAAACGCGTGTATCTAAGATTGTCTAATCCCGAGTTGTGCCCTCAAAGTCTGTGCTGTGTCACATATTATACATATATTGATGATGAGTGAGCTACTGTTCCCAAGCAATTTCCCTTGTGGATCAATAAAGTTTGTCTAAGTCTAAGTCTATCGAGCTGAAAATATCTGTCCTTACATGCAGAGAAAGAAATAATGTCCAGTAATTTAAAGGACCATTGTAGCAAAAACGTATTTGAGATATTTAAAACTAAGAATATCTGAAGCACCATGAAATGAAACATATTTTATTGTATATGGATGTGCCTGCATTTCATTCACAAAAAATGTGTTTTACTTTCTCAAATACCTAGCTAGATTGGATAGCATCTGCAATATAGAATTTTACCATTGATGCTCTGAAACCTTATATACAGCTGAAACATTTGTCTTTGCATGGAAGTTAAAACATACATTGGTACCAGCCACTTTTCAGTATTCTGAAAGAGAGGCAGTGGCTTTAACCAATATGCAGCACATTTCAATAATAAATGCAGTTAACAATTAATCCAGGATAGATTAAGTTTGATACATTGTTTAAACTTAAATTAAGTCTGACCGAGGGATTCTACACACATACTGTATATGCTGAATCATGCTGCCATGTAAAAAGGTACTACATTTGTCTACTGTTCATATTATTTATTACCACTGGCCATATTAAACATATGTAATTCTTTAAAGGTGCCAACCCACTATATATTTTGTGATTTCTTTGTAAATTTACAAAGTGTCTGTACACTATATATACAACTATCAAGCTGAAAACAACCTCCCTTAGATGAGGAACTTCCAGAAAGAAAGAAATAATGTCCAGTGTGTTAAAGGACCAATGTATCAGAATGTATTAGAGCAGGGGTGGGCAATTATTTTACCCATGGGGCCACATGAGAAACAGAAAATATTGTGCAGGGCCAGGCTAAAATGCTTAACTCAATTCTGCATAATATTAATTGTATTTCTTCATAAAAAGCAGTAATTAGCATTGTTTAGACAAGCTGGTTAAGAGTATATGTTATGACTATTGAAAAAGTGAAGTTGCCTTATAAAAATCTAACAATAAAAAAAACTCTAAAATAAAAGCAATGCAGCTTTAGTCCATGCATGAGGTAAAATTATAAAATATGTTTATTTTGTAATTCCAAATTAGCTTAAACTGGCCAATCAGAGTCAACCAAAGAGCCATATGTGGCCCGGGAGCTATGCAATGCTCAGGTCTGTATTAGAGAAATGGAAAACTAAAAAGATCTTAGAAAAATGAAATTTAAAAAAATCCTTATATTGTATAGGGACATGCACACATGTCTTTGTAAGGAAATGGGGGAAATAGAGTACTAGCCAATTCTCAATATTTTAAAAGAGAGATAGTGGCTTTAATCACTATGCAGCACCTTTTCAGTAATAAATGCAGTTAAAAATGAATTTAGAATTGTTTTTTTTTTTCCTTAGGTTAAGCCTTTGTTGAAAGCTTTGTTGAATGAAATGCTGCCATGTAAAAGGGTCCTACATGTGTATACCTTTTACATGATTTAATGGCCATTTTAAGCCTACGTAATTCTTTTGAAGTGTCAACCCACAATATATTTTGCAATTTCCTTCTATCTCAGCTCTTGCAGTTATCATAATTGTAGCCTATTACACTTTTAAAATAACTCTTTGACAATCCAGACGAGGTGGCGTGAACATAATTCTCACATCTTAGCTCCTCCATCACATTTTTACAGTAGTGCGCGCAGACTTTTTCCTTCAATTTTTTGGATGGATCTGCTTTTGGAACTCTCTTCTTAATCTCTGGCTCTGGAGTGTCAGGAGTGATAGCAGTGAGCCTAAGCCGGGCAGGCACACTGATGCACAGAAGACAATGAGCAGGAGTTTCTCTAAAAAAAACTGCATTCTCAAAGGCTTCCACTGTTTTGATGCCTCGCCTCTTTGATCTGCTCGCTGCTCCACTAAACTAGATGGCACAGGCGGCTGAGCACCTGTGCCAGTGCTGTGCTATTGTTCAGATATGCCACATCCACAGTTCAGAGATTCACTGTTTGCCCTAGACTCATCAGCCTAGTTTTAGTGAGAAATAGACATAAATACAGCAGCTTAGGTATGACATTAAAAGCGCTGTATCTTATTTTTACTCTCTTAAACAGTCCATATTTTCTGATCTATGTTATTGGTTCCTCACCACAAACATAGCTGGAGTTGTGTTTTGTTTCATTCACTCATGTTTAACACACAAATCATGCATATTTACGCTGAGTTCTTCTCTCAAACAGAAAATACTCATTTCCACCTTGTGATGTCATGTGGTAACACAGCAAGTGATCCCCTGTGTTTTTAAACTCATTCACCTTCACTAGAATCATTTGGATAATTTCAGCCCTGGAACTGCCGATCTCTGCTGAACTAAAGGTAAATGGTAGCAGTTAACTTCACATCACAATGTGGAACAGAGCATTTTGATCTTTGGAGATGTAGAGAGACTAATAATAAAGGGTTAATCAAAATCAATGTGTGAATGAAACAAAACACAACTCCAGGTATGTTTTTGAGGAGGTAACAACATTATAACATGGTTTAAAACTCACAAAAGTAAATTTTGTGTAATATTGGACCCTTCAATTTCACTGTAGTTAGCTCCTCCATTCGGGCGGATATAGGCAGTGTCCACCAGCGTCTGACCAGAACTGAAGAACAGCTTGGATGAGCTGCAAAACTATTCGACCAAATAAACTTTTGTCCAGTTGACAAATTGAATTTCTTTTCCTTTTGCCATTGGACCGTTAAAAAATGTTTCGCAGTGGTCCAAAGTTATTCCTCACTTACCTTACTGAAATATTCACCACAACAAGGTTATAAGCGCACAACTCAAGCTCCCAGTTATTGAGCATGAGTTATTGAGCTTAAATAACCTCTCTGCTTTTAATCGAGAAGTGAAAGCATGTTTTTTTTAGAAAACCAGACATGTATGCAATTTTAACTGTAAGAATGAACTGTGTATGTTTATTGGGATGTATGTGTCCTTTGGTAGTCAAGGAGTACCGGTACTTGATAATTGATGTAATGATTGTGAGTATGTGAAGATTGGGGAAATTGTATAAATGATGTTACATGGGTTGCAAGTTTAAATGCACTGTAAATATGGCACACTGACCCCTCCCCCAGAGGACTACGGATGGAAATTAGCTGTAAAGCTAGAATCTGGTACAAGTATCTCTGCCTACGTGCCTAACTCATTCACTGGCGGCCTGTTTTCAGAATTCAATCCCCCAGACTGCCGGAGGTTTCAGTGGATTTTCACTGATTTTACAAGACTCACAGAATACTGAGTTCTTTGACTATATAAACATGGCACACATCAAAATAAAGTGTAGACTCTCTTCTTTCACCTGGAAAAAAATTATGCTTCTAACCTTTTCGATTCTCAAGTAATTGATAGTAGAACATAGGGTAGTTTCAGCAAAAACACTGTTTTTTGACCACAAAGTGGAGAAAACGAGCGTTTTGTGCAAAGAAGGATTTCGAGCAGATCGGTGATTTTGACGTCAATATTTATTGATTTAGTGACACCTCAAACATCTAAAACAACAGAGAAAGAGATTTTTGATGACAAAGTACATTTTTTATTTACAAATATAAGAATATAAGGCTCTGTGAATTGAAAATTCCTTCAAATCAATAGTGGCAAGAAATGTTTACAGGATATACTAATATCTTTTCATATAAAATAGAACTTTGTTGAGGCTTTGTCTGAGGCCCAGAGTACAGACCCATAATAAAAACTAATACACACGTACGTACACACACACACAACGTACACACGTACGTACACACACATATAACTTCATTCATTACAATTACCACACAGCAGCATCATGTAAACTTAATTCTTCTCATCTCATGCCTCTCTGGAGGCGAGGATCTACTGCTCCAAGTCAGTAATCCTCTTCCTTTGCACTGTCGTAGTTCTGATCTGAGTTCCTGCTCCGTGCAGCGCACGCACGACACGTCCCCTGCCTCGGGCAGAGCAGATCTCTGCTCCGACCTCGCTGCTTGATCCGGCGTGTCTCTGCGATCCTCTGATCCAGGATCCTGGGTCCCAAGACCGATCAGAGCGCTCCGTAGGCGCTGATCAAGTCATCTGCTTTTCCGGGTTCCCTCGCCTCGCCATCATGCTCCTCTCGCCAATACACAGTACACACGCTAACCTCTTCCTCTCTTCCGGGTCTCTGATCGGCAGATAAGATCGCTACAGGTTGGGAGACGTGAATTACACCTTCAAAGTTGCTCCAACTCGTATTCTAGCGACCACCACTGAAAAACGCAATTGACGTCTATAGACGTCACGGCAGTCAACGTTTGGATTTGAGGGGACGTCAATAGACGTCACCGGCAGTTAATGAGTTAATGTAACTGTACATTGTCCTTATAAATAAAGAAACGAAACTCTCTTTGCTGTCATGATAAAGCTAACAACAATTAGCATGCTAAAATGCACTTTCTTATTAACATTAAGTTTAAAGCATTAAAGTTCAGCGCTCTCAAATCTCACACTTTGAGAGTGTGACACACGCATTTCAACGAGTTCACACGCTCACACGCCACACATGGTATTTCTCACGCTGAAATAGACCAGTTTCAAAGCTACATCATCACTGAATGCACGCGCAGTGCTGACTCAAAATAAAGCCACTGCCGCCATAAAACCCCCAGTGAAGATATAGAAGAGAAGAACTCGAATAAAGAGAAACAGATGGAACATCTCCCTGAAATGAGTTTTTGGAACTTGGGATGTCTGTAAGAGCATCTCTAAAACTCCAGCTTTTGGAATGTTCCCAGTGTGAGTTATTCAGAATCACTCAAATATTACTCAGGAATATTATATTTTTATATATAATATATTATTATATTTAACCTTCTTCAAATCTAAGCAGGATGTCCAACTTGTGTACCTCAGTAATAATGTCCATGTCATTTGTGTCATGTTACTCTATGAAACTGTAAACAAGATCAGCTTGATAATATAGCTGAGGGCTTAGGGATCATGTGACATAATCTTTGGTTATTGACAAACAAGTGTCATCAGATACATCTCACAGCTGTCACTCTAGTGGGATTATGTAAATGACCGACCCAAAGAGAAGAAATACAGGAAATGCTTTGTGCTTTGGCTGAATAACATGAATAGCTAGAACTTGATCATTGGAATAAATGAATATATGAATGAATACATACGCTAGCAGTCAAAAGTTTCAACACAGTTTTTTCATTTTTGTTTCTTCTTTATTTCTGACAGTTTATATTGTAGACATTAAAAACTATGAACGACACATAAGGAATGTAAACAAAAAATAATCACAAAATAACTAAAAAGTTGTTTTAGATTATAAATATATAAATCTTTGTTTGTTTGTTTGTTTGTTTTGCACTTTTTGCATTCCTTGACCCTAACAAGGCACAGCTGTGAAGTGAAAATAATTCAGTGTGACACTTACTGCAGAAGGCGATAGGTTTGCAATGCTGTGAGTGGCTACATAGAGGATTTAAATATAAAATATGAAAAATATTTAGGTGAGTTGTGTAACTTTTTCTTTGCTTCCTAATCCCATGTACATCCCATATCATATATTTGATGTATCTAAAAGGTAGAAAGTAGTAAACATTAAAAAAAACACAAAAAAAAACAACATGAAAACAAAAACAAAAAAACATGAACCTTTGACTGGTATTGTAAAAATAAAAAATACATAAATAATAATAATAATAATAAATGCATAATTACATAAACCCAACCTACCAATCCCCAAATAATCCATATAACCAAATATTTCCTGGAAGTCAGATTAAATTCTACATCCCAAATACACATTATGATTTATGGATGTTTATACCGAAGCAGTCTGCAGTAAGTCACTAGTACTCTTACATGACTGCAGCTAAATGAATGGTGACGGTGTTGCACAGTTTCCCTGCCAAAATTATTCTGCATCTCCACAAACAGGATGTACAACAAACTTGACCAATCCAAGTTCACTTGTTTATGTGTATTTGTGTGAGGGAAAGTCACCAATTTAAAGGTCATTGTTGCTGCTAAGGACTGTGTATCGTGCACAGCCTGACCCAGCATAAAGCCGGCGCAATTAAAGTCAAGCCACGGACTGGGGAATCGACAGTGGAGCCATCCAACATGGCCTCCGCCGCTCCAAGTAAACACAGGCAGAGGCAGAGGCTGAGGGGAAGGCTGGGCGGGCTGGCACAGACAGGGGGAATAGGTTATGCAAATGACCCTGGCCCCCGATAGAAGAGAGTCAATGGAGTTCCTGAGCGCTGACGGGAGCAGAAAGTTAACTACACAAACAAGTCAGTGGAGCTGGGAAGCCATTTTCCCTTCACTCAGCCTCTCTGTGTTTCAGCCTGAAGTGTCCAAGTAGTCTGTTTGGAGTTGAGCTTCTGACCTGTTTTAGAAAGATGTTGAACAGCCGTGTAATTGCACCTTTGATTAGTGCGCCAAGAAAAGTACATTCTTAAGTTTAACGCACTGAGCTTTATGGTTTCTAAAAGGACCGCATTATGTCAATTATGGCTTTGGAATGAACCATGGTGATAGAATACAAACAAACCATAGTCCATAGTTTGGGAAAAGCGTAAAGGTCTTTTACTACGCAAAATGGATTCTTGTGAGCTGTAAGTTGTTACCTCGTCATACCTGAAGTTGTGTTTTTTTTCATTCACACATGTTTGAGTTACCCGTTTTTATTAATCTGTCTACATCTCCAAAGCGCAAAATGCTCTGTTTCCTTGTAATGTCATGTAGTTTTCAAGTTAGCATCTACCGTTTAACTTTTGTTCAGTAAACTTTGGCAATTCCAGGACTGAAATTATCCAAATGATTCTAGTGAAGTTGTATGGAGACAGCAGAGCCCGTGCTGTATTACAACAAGCTATCACAAGGTGATAGTCTAAATATGCAGGGTTTAAACTGTTAAACTGTGTGAATGAAACAAAACACAACTCCAGGTATGTTTTTAATGAGGAAACAACATTATAACATCAGAAAATAGCATGATATGGGCATTGTCCTCCCACTCATTATCATGGCTCATCTAGAAATGGGTATGTGATTATTAGACCTATAGAGACCCACCCACTGCTCAGAACACATTTTCTTTCAGGGATGAGAAAGTAAACCCTATGCTAAAAGCAGTTTTCTTACACCACAGGGCTGACACCATGTCAACAGACCAAATCATACACTTTTCCATTTTAAGTATCAAACTCTCTTTCAATGACACTCAATTTGACATAATGGCATCTTCTATGACATAATGGGGTCATGATAACTGATGAGAGATTTATGATACAAGCACGGCCATACATTTGCTAAGTTCAGGGACAATTTAACTGGTTATCACCTTCTAATATTATTCATGTAATCCTATTGCCTTTGGAGGTAACACCAACTGTTAGCAGTACTGCCAAAATCTATGTGATCAAATTGGTTCAAAAAGCCAAGGGATTTTAATATATAGAATTTGCTAGCAGATACCAATTTCTTCAGTGATATTATGCACAAAATTGATAGCGCCCACGCAGTGAATGGTTGGTACGAACTATAGTATTACTTTGTCTTGCACTGACCTATCAGTTTCCCAACTCTTCCATACAACTCCATTATCTTGGTCTTAAATATGCAGTTGACTTGAGAGGGAGAGAGGACGGCTGGGTATGCACGGGCTATATTTTCATGCCATTCTGGTGGGAGAGACTTGGCCTGGTTTTCAAAGCCCGGCGCCAGATGGTGGGAGCAACTTACGAGGCAAAGGAGGAGGACGAAAAGAAAAAAAAGAAAGAAAACATGCTTGACTCCATGATGCCAAGACCAGATGAGAAGACATAACCTAAATCACATACATGTTATGCGTGCACAAGCCCAGGTTTGAGTTTCCTGATCTCGACTTCAAAAGATCAGATTTGGAGGCGTTCGCTGTCAGAACAAGAAGAAGGCTCGGGAGCATTAAAGTTGCAGGTTACAGTAAACACCAGCGTCTTTTCATCCCATAGTGTGAATCTAACTTTCACATTTACCACACCGTACAATCAGGATGTGCATTTCCATATGTGGTTCATTAGGCGGGCATCTTGGGGAAACTGCTACAACAAATGCATATGCACATTTTAATTTGCAATCCCTGCTGCTGGTCCTGACAGATAGTAAATAATTTGACAGGTTTGGTGGGGTAGTACAGGTGGGGTAGTACACAAGTCAATATTTAACATAGAATTACATACTGTACGTCAGGTGGCAGTTTGTGGAAAAATGTTGAGAGGAAAATGAACAAATAGAGAAAGTAGAGGTGAGTTCTAAAATGTAGAAAAATGCAGGAAATTCAATCCAAAATGCAGCAACAATTTACAGACAAGCTAAGGAAGACTTTCTTCTGGCAGTTTAATCCTTTAAAATTTAACAATACAGTGAACCCTCGTTTATCGCGGGGGTTAGGTTCCAGAAATAGCCCGCAATAAGTGAAATCCGCGAAGTAGGACAATTTTATATTTTACAATTATTATACATGTTTTAAGGCTGAAAACGCTTCACCAGACACATTATACACCTTTCTGAGACTGGTATTAACATTTTTCTCTTGTTTAAACACTCAAACTTTTGTAGATTTTCATTAAAATATATTAATAGTGGGGGGACACGTGCGCGCGGACACGTGCGCGCGGACACGTGTGCGCGGACACGTGCGCGCGGACACGTGTGTTTGTTTTGGTACCACATATCCATGCCATGTGCGAAAGTCGAGTGGAAAGCGACCTGGATATCATTTTGGGCAAGACTCAAGCCAATGCTAACAGTGCCGAACCGCTAACAGACGCCTCTGAGCACCAGTCCTCACCACAAGACCAGGTAAGACTAACCTGCGCTCACAAGAGTTGGTTGCATTTCACCCCGGCTCCAAAATCAGACCGCTATCAATGCGTCGCCAATACTCCACAGCTCTCTAGGACGGGGTCGGGTTCGTGACGGGGAAGAGCCACTGTCTCCTCTGTGCGCGCGAGTGTCCTCTCCCCGCTGCGGCTCCCCCGGACGCCGCGCGGCCAGGCGCCAGGCCCGTCCATGTTGATTCTTGGCTCTTCCATTTGTCCGGCTCACACTCAGTCTCTTCCATGGCTCGTGCAAGTAAACAAAGGCCACACCTCCTGTCACCCAGGCGCTCTCGTGAAGGAAATCAGAGACTCTGTCCCTACCACCCTGTGTGACCATCCCTGGTCTAGACCTGGTTTAGTCCTGGTTTAGTCCTGGTTTAGACCTGCTTTAGACCTGGTTTAGTCCTGGTCTAGTCTCTTAGCTAATCAGGGCGCAGGACAGAATGTTACACTGTAAAAAAAAGTTACACTATAAAAAAAAATGAAAAAAAATTGGAAAAAAAAATCCGCGAAACAGCGAGGCCGCGAAGAGTGAACCGCGATACAGCGAGGGTTCACTGTAAATAAAGTTGCTTTACTTTTTATTCATTTCATTTTCATTATTATTTATTCAACATAACTATTGTGCAGTTTCGACCTTGTTAACATTATAGGTGTGGGGTAACCTTCATGTATGTCACATCTTTTCTATGTTGCTATGTTTGTTTCTTTGTTGCTGCTGCAAAACTATCCACCAGGTACCCATGTATATCCATCAATTTTCACACACACACTTCCTTCAACTCTTGGTCTGAGACTGGACAACCAAAAGCCATGTTAAAAAAAATAAATAAATAAAAATAAAAATGTTAGATTTGTTCCTGAAAAACAATGAACCATCCAGAGACATTTCACCTGAGAGAAAATAGGCTGATTAAGGCTGCGTCCCATTTCTCTGTCTTACCCCTTTGTCTTACCCCTACCCCTTGGTTTTGCGTGTTCATGTGAGGGCAAGGGGTGTCCCGATTCTAATTTTGATCAAGGGCTCGGGCCACGACCAAGGGCTACATACCCCTTGAAACGAAGTAAGCTCTCGACCAGACTTGGAACAAAGGGGTACGCCTACAAGCTCAGACAGGTTTTGGGATCAGGATGGCAGCGTCACATCGACCAGCGAAGGAGTCTCATAAATGTATTTTCAGCAGATCAAAGATCAAAGTCAGCTTTATTGTCAATTCTGCCATATGTAGTGAATCGAAATTTCGTTTCTCTCTGGCCAGGTAGTGCAAAAAAAAAAGACAGAAATCTAAACTAAAGTCTAAGATCTAAAATCTTAAAGCAGTGCAACATAATAAATAAATACCTATATACAGATTTCCAAAGTGTGCAGTGTGCATCAAAATGTGCAATGGAAGATACAGCAGTGAAATGGTAATGTGCAATAGAATGTGCATTGAAGATAAAATAAATGTGCAACAGTAGTAATTCTAGTGCAATAACAGGAGTAAACAACAGTACAACAGGAGTAAAATTCAGTAGTAAATGTAAATGTCAACAGTGCAACAGTAGTCTTTAGCAGCAGTTTTTTAAAGTGTCTAGAGGGATATGTATTTTTATGGAATACTGGTTATGCCAATATGGGGGGTCGGGGGTGAGAGATGGGTAAGGTGAGAGTTCAGGTGAGAGTTCAGCCTCCTGACAGCCTGGTGGATGAAGCTGTTTGAAAGCCTGGTGGAGTGGGCCCGGAGACTCCGGTACCTTCTCCCCGAGGGCAGGAGGCTGAACAGGCTGTGTGAGGGGTGGCTCAGGTCACCCACAATGCTGGACGCTCTGCGGGTGAGCCGGGTGTTAAAAATGTCTAGGAGGGAGGGGAGAGAGACACCAGCGATCCTTCCAGCTGCATTCACTATGCGCTGCAGGGCTTTCCTGTTCTGTTCAGTGCAGCTCCCGTACCACACAGTGATGCAGCTGGTCAGGACGCTCTCAGCAGTTGTAATTATTAATTATGTAATGATTAACAGTTTAGCATGGTTTACAATTATGACGCTTATGTTCCACGTTACTTTTAGTGAACTGTTGTTGCAGTTTTAATTGTAGCGATGTCTGTTTAACTGACGTTATCGTTTTCATCGAACTTTCATGTATAAACAAGCTAGTTTTTTTGTCGAGCTGAGGTACCCGATAATCGTTGACATTTGTTTATGTTTGTTTGCATCAATTGTTGTAGACGTAGCAGCTCAGGTAGAGGCAAGGGATGATGACGCAAACAGTAATCGAGTGGTGTCCCATTTCTTAGAGGAACATTCGTACCCCGAGCCCTCTCAGCTCGGTATCGAGGGGCAAGACAAAGACGTAGATAAAGGGGTAGGGGAAGGGGTAAGACAGAGTAATGGGACGCAGCCCAGTTCTATAGTTGCATGAATGATTATGAATGAAGTAGTGAGATGATTGCATATTAGTTTTGCGTTTCAGCCTTAAAATGGGGATTCAGACTATTTTCATTTCTCCCTATTACAGGGGGCGATATATGGTTTGAGAATGGCATCTCCCTGTATATACACTTAATGACAAATGGTTATTGTGCACTTTGGCCTACATGAATAGACAATGGAAGGTACACAGAATGAGAAA